>PVKP010016365.1:0-48299 GCA_004027715.1 Plecturocebus donacophilus
TGGTGCCCACTGTGTAATCTGCCTGGCTTCATGTTCTAGCCTGCTCTGGCTCCTTTGAGGGCTCAGGGCCAAATGTGTTTAGCTGGAGCTCTAAAGTCCTGCTAGCTTTGCCAGAGCCATTCCCTGGCCAGAGACCCTGCCTGGTTTCTCTCCTCCCTTAGGCAGTGGCTGGAGTACTCAGCTAATTAGAACAATACCAGGACTCCACCCACCTCAAATCACCGCCCACCACTTAGAACCTCGTCTGTGGTCCAGCCGGACAGATACCAGGCATCATCATGTGGGCTTGGCCAAAGGGGAGCAGGGGTTATCAAGAAGGCACTGGTACTGGGTAGTACGGCTAAAATCAATGGGAATGTAAAGGTCAACGAAGCTTCCCCTGGGCTTAGGTTTTCAGAAAAACATTCCAGGTTTTCACTCTCTCCCTGTTGCAGAAGCTTCCATGGGATAGAAAGCATCTCCCACCTGAGGGACTGTGTACGGACAGGTAAAATTCCCTTCCTGCTGCTCTCAGCAAGGTCTCATCTTCACCTTTAGGTCTCCAGAACGGAAGACAAACCAGCTCTGGTTTGCAGCATCTGCCGATGTCCATGGTGTAAATACTTCCACCAGAACTGATTTCAAGCTAACGACACACACGACGTTATTCAGGGCAGAGTTGAGAAGATATGAGCGCATGCAGCTGGCTCTTGGCAGGCAGTGAGTAAGAGCCAGCATGCCCCTGCGACCACCTTACTGAAAGCACATCCCCAGTTTCTCAGTTACTCCATGCTGTTTCTCTCTAAACACTTTCATAATTTGTGATTGTGCTGTGATTTTGTTGGCTTGCCTTCATGTCTGTCTTCCCCTTAAGACTGTAAGCTTGATGAGAGCAAAGGTTTTGTCTGTACTAGTCTCACCACAAACTCCCCCCACCTGACATGGGACCTAGTATGTGGCTCCATAATACTGGAAGGGATGAATACATGAAACTCACTTCTAAGATTATTGATGGGTTGCTCTCGAGCAGTTAGGGAAGGAAGTAGCAGTTGCCAGCAGTCACTGGTACAGGCTCATTAAAAATAATTACATATGATTGGTCTCATTTCTTCTTTGACATGGTTATTAGTCAAGTTAACAAACGGAATAATAATAACAATCGCTAACATTTATTGGTTGCTTGGTGCCCACCGGCTGCTGCTGTGTTTTATACAGTGGTGTGCTGCAGTTACTTAACAACTGTCTTTCTGGGAGAAAGAAGCTCTGGTTTGTCGCCTTTGCTGATTTCTGCGGTATAAATGCTTCCACCATGGCCAATGAAGAGCATCCATTCCAGAAATTTCCTGAAAATTTCACAATCAGTTCTCAGAATCCTTTAAGAGGCTGGCTTCCAGAATGTCACAGTTATACAAACAGAAACTATGCAATCCCCACAACGGCCCTAGAAGGTGTGAACCACTAATTCCCATCACATAGATGAGGAAACTAAGGCACATAAACTAAGTCATCCAAGAGCACAACCTAATTCCAGCAGAGCTGGGTGTGAGACAGGAAGTCCGATTCCAGAGCCAGCACTTGCAGGACAGCATGTGGGACTTCAGCAAGGACTTTGACGAGGCCCCACTGCCATGGCCTCCTAAGGGAAAAGATGACAAACTGTGTGGATTCATGACTGACAGCATGGCCCTCTTCCAAGGAGCTGGTTAAGAGCTGGATGCAGAGCAGCTTATAGGAGCTTCCACTCTCACCATAGGACACCCATCACAGAGCCAGGAGCAATGACCCCAGGAGAGTGAGAATCTGCAGGGCTTCTTAGTCATTTGTGATAGAAGACCAACTCTACCAACATGGTGTTAAATAGGAATAAAAACATGTGACTCTCGGTTTGGATTGATTCAAAATATCCACCAACTGGATATAGGTTAGGTGGTATCGCCTGGCAGCAGCAAGTGGATACACAACAGATTGTAATTGGTCTCCAGCCAGGAACAGTGCAACACGGTGTTTTCCACAAGTGCCGTTGGAAACTGGAGCTTCACTGTCACAAGTGCAGCGTCTGGGCTCCTCCCATTGACTAGCTGTTTATTTCTTAGCACAACCCTCTGCTGGTGAAAAACATGCTAAAACATGGCCAGAGGAGAACGCTCCAACCATAGCCCTCCTGAGCAAATGGGGAAGGAACTGGGGATGTGTAGCCGCTGTGGAATCCCCACCAGGAAAATCATCCCAGGCCTGGATGGTTGCACAGCACAGAGGATTACGGTCAGAACACTGAACCAATCATCACCTATATAAGGCTGGGACTGTGTGGCCAAGAATCATCAAAGTGTAGACCACTACCGCTGAAATGACCTGTAGCTGACATTTGAGCACCTACTGTATGGGAGGTCCTATATCAAGCACTTGACCTACACAATTTCTAAGCCCGTAATAACCCTACAAGCTGTGCACTGGCCTGCCTCCTCAAAAGGGGGCAATGAGAGGCTCTGAAAGGGGAAGTGATTTGACAAAGTTCTCCCCACCTTTAAGTTGCAGAGGCCCAGCTGTCCCTTGCCCCTGCCTCATGTCATGCTACCTTAACGTCTCTTCTAGCTATGACGTGTATGCTTCAGGTCATGCAAAAGTAGAAGGACAAGGAGGGGCATGCTTTTTTCCTTGAGATTTCTGGGAAGTAAACAGGTTATGTAGTTTTTTGTTTCTAGAGTTATACCAATGCAATCAATCTCGGAGCTCCTATGTCAACTTTCACAAACGAATCTGCCTTTTTAAGCATCTCAGCAGCCTGCTAGTTTCCTCATCAGAGAGGAGATGATGGTTCTTAGTGCTTAGGTCAAAAAAGAGTCACTGAGCGTGCCTGTGGGCCACACATGTGGAAGAAGCCATGTGAAGCCTGCACGCCTGCCGCAGGTGGCTTCCTGTGGGTGTGTGTCTACATGTGAATAACTCCATCACGGGAGCCATACGGAGGTGGAGAGGGAGAGAGGCTGATCGCTTCTGGGAAGCAGGTATTCCATGCCCCGTGTTGTTATTTATGTCTCTCCACCTACGCTCCCGAGACCCACACGGCTGGCTGTTGCAGCATTTCAAAGGCATTTCCATGGAAGCATCCGTGCAGCCAAGCTGTTCTCTGAGTACACACACCAAGGCTCAGTGAGTGAGACAGCGAGTGTGGCAGCCAGGGCCCTGGGTGGCCTCGCTGGCTTCACCCTCCTACTGCAAACCCTGGGAGGAAGAAGTAAAGACCATTTTGCTTTATGGAGGCTCCTGGGCCTGGAGTTCCCTCCTCCCTGGAACAGGTATGTGAGGTGAGAAGCAGGCACTGGGAAGCTATTCCCTCGGGACAATGGTTTGCCCTCTTCAGCCTTTGCCTCCGTAGCACATTATCAAGTCCGAGCCATCAAAACCCAGAGCACCAACAATTCCATGCTAAAGCTATGAAGTGGGGCAGAGCAAACCCAGGGAAGGGTGGGTGTGTGGATGCCACAATGGGTCAGCATGGACCATGGCAGCCCGGCTCAGGCAGAGGAGGGTGCTCATGCGGGATGCTGCCCAGTGAGGGTGGCAGAGCCCAGCACGGTGCGATAGACATCTGCCTGGGGCAGGAGGTGGTGACAACGGGAGACTGATAACATCCAGGGGTATGTAAACATATTATAAATGAGTAGTAAGCAAACATATCACCAAAAATGGGAGTCTGGTTTTCCAGAGAAAAGAGGTAGAAATACGGAAAGGGAGGAAATGAGAGAAAATTCCATGGTATTGGTTAACACTGGAGTATCATGTGAGCTCCTACCTGACAATACATATAGATAGATACAGGAATAAAGATTGTGTAAATGTGTGCACTCACACAGAGACACACACTCCCCAACTCTCCCCAGTGAAACAGTCTGGGAGCATCGACACTCTAAAATTAATGAGCGTCTAGCCCTGACCTTATTTTCTAACTGCTGTTGTCCACTAATTAGAATCAGAGAGAAATGACTGATTCCAGAACAGAGGCGTGGAGTCACAAGATGAGCCTACAACGTCTTGTGCTGGAAAGTAAGAAGGCTTGGGAAAAAGGACAGAGGCATTTCAAAGGACACAGAAGCTAGCTGGAAGGGCATCAGTGACCAAATCAGGGACAATTTCAGTATCGAAGCAAGTAGTGATAACAGCTGTAACCTATTAAATAAAATAGGAATCTAGAGTGAAAAGAATTAATAGACAGATCAGTAGATGGATAAATGGCTGGCTGGCTGGCTAGCTATCTAGATAGATAGCTAGATTAGATAGGATAGATAGACAGGTAGATAGATAGATAGATTAGATAGATATAAATGGATTAGATGATAGATAGATAGATGGATGGATAGATAGATGGATAGATAGATAAGGTAGGGAGGCAGGCAGGTAGACGGACAGACCAACAGACACAGAGAGAGAGACAGACAGATACATGTTAGTTTGATGAGGAATGAAATATTTACATGGTTTCAAACTACCTCCCACAGAAAATCTTACTAATTACAAAGGGAAAAGAGCAGTTTTCCCATGGTGAAGGCTGGCAGACACTGCCTTCCCCAAGTGGCCTAAGTGACGCTATCAGTAATGAGACAAGCCGAAATTGCATGCAATGAGAACACAGCATCCTCTCTGGGATATGTCTACCCAAGATGCGGAACCTGAATCCAATCATGAGGAAGCATTGGGCAATCCCAAACTGAGGGACACCCTACAAAACACCGGCCTGGGATCTTCCAGTGTGTCCAGACCATGAAAGTCAAGGAAAGTCCACTAGGCCAGCTTGAAGGGAACCAGTCATTACAACTAAATGCAACATGTGATTGTGAACGAAATCCTTTTGCTACAAATGTTATTGAGGCAATTGACAAAACACGAAGAGGATCTGAGCATTAGGTAGTGATGATGTGTTAATCTCCTGACTTTGACGGTTGCCTGTGGATTGCAGAAAATGTCCTTGTTGGTTGGAAATGGACATTAATGTATTCAGGGATGATGGAGCATTGCATCAACCACCTGCTCACAAAGGATTCCATAAAAAGCCCAGCTGTATGTACACCTTTTCTGTACATTGAGTATTTCGAAGGTTAAAATAAAGAAGGGAGAGGGGAGGAGAAAGAGAGGAGAAGGAAGGGGAGGAAAGGGAGAGCCCTAAGGTGTGAGACAGAGCAGGATTATGAGGGGGCTGTGCGGTTCCTTTCCTGGCAAACAGGTTGGAGATGCCGCAGCTGGAGTTAGCCACCTCCCCTACCAGCCCACCCCATGCACTGTTGTGAATGGCTGCAGGGCAATAGCTCCTGCAACCCTGAGGAGGAGGGAGCCCAGGGAACTGTGTTTCTAGAGCCCCAGACACTTACTGGGGGTAGGCTGGCACTGAGAGGGAGATGAAGAGTCAGGGGCTGGGTCAGAGGTCAGGAATTATGGTGCAGGTGAAACCTGTGCAGCGGCAAAGGAATAGTCTGGGTATTGTTTGGAAGCCCCTTGGTGCTCAGGGATGAGACTCAGGACCCCTGAGAGGACATCTGATCCCACTGTGCCGGCACACAGCCTCCCTTCTCACAGACTTTCAAGGTCAGCAGCACTCCTGGAGCTTCTGCATCCACACAAACACACGTTAGGAAAGGGCACAAGGATGGGAGCCCAGGCTCAGTCATCCGCCTCTCCTAGCCTCAGTTTCCACATCTGTTAATGGGAAAACCATTTGCCCTATTTCACAGTCCACGTAGAATGATGCCAGGCTGCGTCTCCCTCCCAGAGAAAGAACCAATCAGTTTTCTTTTTCCATCTTTAGTAGGCAGATAGGGAGCCCGGGTCAAGCACTTCTCTGAGGAGGGCAGAGGAAAGACCCGGCTCTGCTGGGTGAGCCAAGAGAGGCTGGACACCAAGACAGAGGTCGGAGGGGCCGAGCAGCATTCCCCACTTGGGCCTCAGGATCTCAGCTCCACCTGTGGCCACTACAGATGCCGCCCGCCCATTGCTCCAGCCTTTGTTACAACCACCGCCACCCTCCCCAGCTTCCTTCCTGACTCGGCTTAGATCCCACAGTCCATCACTGTCATCAACTTCTGCTTGCTCTCCCTCGCCCCCAACTGCCGTGTGCTCCCAGCAAAGGCCTGATCCAGGCAATCTTCCACTCCAATGGTACCCAAGCTCCTGAATGTGGTAAGAGAAAGATCACACAGCAGCGAGGATGGGACACACTGCGCCTCTATGGCCACACATCCCTACAGGCATCAGACATGTGGCAGCAGTCCTCACTGCCCCAGCCTGTCTGCTGCCCTTCCTCCTTCCCTTGCTTTCCAGGCCTCACATTCCCTCACCTTCTGTCTTCTCGGCCAGCAACTGTCTCATTCTTCACTGAGCAAATGAAAGCAGCAAAACAGGGCTTCCCACCACGGCACCTCCATCTGGACCCACACTCCCCACACTCCCCACTTTCCCCCACCTTGCTATGGTTGAACTGTCCCTACCCCAAGGCACAGGCTTCCTCTCTGCAAGGCAAAGGCCACTTCTTTGCCTGTGCAAGGCAAAGGCCGCCCGTCCACCTGGGCAGGGCAAAGGCCGCCCGTCCACCTGGGCAGGGCAAAGGTCGCCCCTCCACCTGGACAGGGCAAAGGTCGCCCCTCCACCTGGGCAGGGCAAAGGCCGCCCCTCCACCTGGGCAGGTCAAAGGTCGCCCCTCCACCTGGGCAGGGCAAAGGCCGCCCCTCCACCTGGGCAGGGCAAAGGTCGCCCCTCCACCTGTATTCTGGAGCCACCCCACACCACACACACACCCTACCTTCTCAAGATCTTTGCTCCTGAATTTACTTTTTCCTGCATCTGCAATTTTTCTGTGTTCCTCTACTACACCAGTGAATCACATACACATTTTCATATATCCTATTCTTTAACAAAAGGGGAAAAAAAAACACTTCTTCCCTTGACACCACCTTATTCTGCAGCTACTGTCCGTTTTTCTTTTCCCATCGCAGCAAGAACTGTTTCTGGTCCTTGCATCATAGTCTCTCCCGAATCTACTCTAATTGAATTTCTCTCTCATTTGAGCCTATGCTTGTTAAGAGCACTGGTAACCTCCATGTGGCCAGAGTCAATGGTGGTCCCTTCCCTGTTCTTACCTGAGGTGATCCCTCCACATTCCCTACAGTTGGGCATGCCCCCTCCCCGGGCTTCATGGTCCTCCTCTCCCCTGGATGCCCTTCAGCCTCACTGACTGCATCTTCTCTGCCTCTTTACTGCCCATCTCCCTTGCTTGACCTCCGAATGTTGCAGTGCAGGGCCCTAGAGCCCTATCTTTGGCCATTTCCTTCCTCTAGCCACACACCATCCCTAAGTGACATTATCCATCCTGTAACTTTAAATAACACCTGTAGGTTGATGACTCCCAAGTGAGGGTCTCCTGGTCTGGCTCTTCCTGAAATTCTAGACTCGCATATCCAAGTCTGACTCAGCGCATCTACCTGGATGCCCAATGGGCGTCGCAAACCTAACACGTGCAAAAAGAAGCTCTTGATTTCCTCCTCACTCCTGCCACCCACATGAGTACTTCGCCTCCAGCCAACCACCACCTGCCCAGTTGCCCAAGTCAAAAACAAATTCCTCGCTTCTCTCTTTTTTCTCATCCCCACACTCACTGCAACTTCAGGTCCTCATGCCTCTATCTCCAAGTATACCCCACAGTGGTCACTTCTGTCCGTCTCCACTGCCGCCCCAGTCCCCGCTGCAGCCCCTCTCACTGAGCGCTGCAATAGCTCCTTCCTGTTTGTTGCTCATGCCTGCAACCTATTCCAACCCATCCTCCATAGAGAAGTGATGTCCCTTGCTTGAAATCTTCCAAAAGACTGCAGCACGCAGAGAATAAAACTAGCCTTGTTTTCCTGGTTACAAATCCTACGTGATCTGGTCCCCTCCTCCCTCTCTGACCCCCGTGCTCTCTGTGCTCTGGCTGCACGGCCTTCTTTGTGTTTCTGGGGTGTGCCAAGCTTGATCCATCCCAGAGGACTTTGTACTGGCTGTAACTTCTGTCTGAGATTCTCTTACCCTGACCTTCGTCAGCTCGGCTCCTTCCTGTCATTCGGATTTGAGCTTCACTGTGACCTCCTCAGAGAGCAGCTAACCTAATGCAGCCACGGGGTCTTTCTCTATCCTGTCAGCTGGCTTTGTGATCTGCAAAGCATTTATCACACCTGGCATTTTTCTTTGAGTGTCTGCTTCTTTATTATAGTAACCCCTGCCCCCAAAACGGAATGTGACTTCTATGAGGTCAGGGACTTTACCTGTCTTGTTCCCTGCTCTGTCCCCAGAGCCTGGCTCATGGTGGCTTGTAGAGAATTTTGTTGAGTCAATAATGCTCCTGCCCTTTCAAAGAATCTGCAGCAAGTGGGTCAAGTGGCAGGCAGGACAGGTGGCAGGGCTGAAGCCACATGGACACAGGTTTGTAGTGGTGTGTACAGACAGGTACCACCTGGGTGTGGGTACTCAGGTCAGACCCAGAGGGACTGCAGGGCAGCAGGCACCCTCTAAGAGGGCAGAGGAGTTTTGGAAGGTTAGCAGGGAGCACAGCAAGGGCTGCATCCATAGAGCAGAGGGTCGCACACACAGAGAGGGGAAGCTGAGCTGACTCCTCAGTGCCACGGATTCAACAAAGCCCAACTGCCAGACCTCCCTGCCCAGGCTCCCTCAGGAGGGACACTGAAACCAGACTCCTTCCCAACCTGGCCTCTTTTTCCCCCTGCCCCAGACTCCTCAAGGGAACATCCTTCCCTCTCAGCTCCAGCTTCCCACCTTTCGGAACTCTGCAGGGAGCTCTGTCTTTCGGAGCTGACCCTTTGCAGCCCTCTGCTGCAGGCGGCCTCTGTCCCGCTGCTCCTGCCAACCCTGTCTGGCTCCAGCTCACTCTCTGTATTGCAACTTACTGGTTACCATTCCTCTCCTGGCCTCGCTGCAGCCCCCGGCGCAGTAGGACAGGATGCCTACAGGGGGCTGCTGCCCTGCCTGCCTTTCTGACATTCACCCCAGCAGGGTTGGGGACTGCATCTAAATCCTGCTGTCAGTTGCAAGCTCCAAGGACATCTCCTGATCACGTACCCTTGCGAGTCTGTTTCCAAGATGGGCTCCAGAGAGGAGGGGCCGGGAAAAGTCACAGTCCATGGGAAAGGTAGGGGATGGAGAGGAAGGGAAGGGACCCTCCTCTCTAGAATCAGGCTCCAGCTGAAGAAAGGCCCACTCTCAAGAGCAGCCTCATTGCCAAAAGAGCCCAGCAGTAACAGGGCTTGTGGGCAGCGGAGGATCGCATCCTGGGGTCTGTCAGGATGCCCTTGGGCAGGTGGCAGGGAAAGATTGGGCTGGGGCTCGTGGAGGGGGAAGAGGAGGAAAAGGAGGAGGAGGAGGAATGTGGCCATTTTGCAGAACTCAACAGGTTGCCCACAGATGGGACCCAGCAAAGAGTACGGTAACTCAGGATTTAGCCATAAGCAGGGCGTGCCAAAGCTGAGAGGAGACGGCTGTGGCCCTTAGCTGGCCTGCCGAGGGTGGGAACAGCAGCACCCATGGCCACAGCCCTGCTGGCAGGGCCTCAGCTTGGTGCCACCTCCCCACGTCCAGTGCTCTGTGCTCCTTGGCTATGCCATTCAAACAAGAAAGTGTGAGCTTCCCACCCCCTCCATCCAGGAGAAAACACTCAGAGGTATGTCTTACTGTTGTCCAAGTGGTTGGCCTTAATGATCTTCTCTGAGTAGTCAGAAATACTGGAGCATTCGATCTGGAAAGGGCACAGGACAAAGGAGCAAGGCGTCAAAAAAAATAAAAATCACAGCAAGACCCACACTGGTTCAATGGATGGAGACGCTGAGGCCCAGACAGGGGCGGTGACTTGCCCATCATGACTTTGTGGCAGATTGAAAATCAAAACCCAGCCCTCCCACCTCAAGGCCAGTGGCCTTCCATAACATTGAGCTGCCTTTGTGAAAAGGCAGATCCAGCTGCCACCCGTGATGGAGGGATTGATCTCCATGCTGGAGACTCAAAAGGGGCTGGCAGACCTCATGTTCCTGGCCAGCAGAGAATGGCAGGAGGCAGCACAGCCACGGTCCCCCCAGGGGAGGACATGGGAAGGCAGAGGCAAGCCAGAGTTTCGAGCCTCCCTCGACATGATCCTCCACAGTCCAGCCCTTCCAGGGTAAATGAGTCACGTGCCAGGACGGGACCATCCGGAAAAAGCCAGGTCAGGACCTCAGGGCTGGTTTAAGATCTTTCTCCTCTCCTTCCATCCCCCGCATTAGCTTTTGCTGCTCCATCTTTGAAAGAATTTATTCCTTTTAATCTGGACGTCTTTCCAGACTCTCCAGACCTCCTAAGCAAAGGGCCTAGGTGCTTGAGAGATGAGTGGACCTTCCCTGAGAGGCCCTCGTGGGGATGGTTGGAAGCCAAGCTCCAGCCTGGGGTTAGAGTCTCGGGCATATGGCCAGGGGTGCTGGACATGGAGGGGCAGCTGCCGAGAGCCGTCCTCACCTCCAGGGCCTGCCCTCTTACGGAGGCTGGCCCGTACTAAGGCTCTGAGCTCTACTCACCTCCACACCTGGGGGCCCCTCAGACTACCCCCGGGCCTCGGGCAGGGACCATTCCCTTGAGAAGCACTCGCAAAGGGGCACTGAGGGAGTTTCTGACGCCTCTGGCCACGCCTTGAGGAAGGGAGAGGGCACCTACGGGGTTAGAAGGGGTCACTCGGTTAGAGCTGCGTCCAAGGAAGCAGACTCCGGCCAGGGTGCAGGTCCCGGGAGAACCAGCCCTTCCCTGGGCTGCCAGGTCCCTGGCCTTCAGGTCGCACTGTCTGTGGGGCTGTGATTCCCTCCTCTTCTTCTCCCTCTCTGGCCATGTCATCATCTGATCTGCAAGAGGTGACTGCATTGAGTGATGAGGAGCATGAGACCTGGAACCGGCAGCCCCGATTCATGTCTGGCTACTGCCCTTCCTAACTGCAACTCAGTGACCTCCCGAGAGAATTCAAAGCCCCCAGTGCACATGGGTGTTGTGAGGGTGAACTCAGCCGGAGCTTGTTCACTGCTCAGAGGGCAGGGTGATGTCCTTCCCTCCTCATCTTCTCCTGTTCTGTTTCTTCTCTCCTCTCTCTTTACCACCTCTCTTCACTTTCCTGATTCTTTTTTTTTTTTTTTTTTTGAGATGGAATCTCTGTTGCCCAGGCTGGAGTGCAATGGCGTGATCTTGGCTCACTACAACCTCCGCCTCCTGGGTTCAAGCAAGTCTCCTGCCTCAGCCTCCCGAGTAGCTGGGATTACAGGTGCCTGCCACCATGCCCAGCTAATTTTTGTATTTTTAGTAGACACAAGGTTTCACCATGTTGGCCAGGCTGGTCTTGAACTCCTGACCTCATGTGATCTGCTCATCTCTGCCAATTCTTTTCTTTTGTGCTTTCTACTTTGTCTTCTTTCTGCTTTTTCGGACCCCTCCCCCATTTCTCTAGCGTTTCTCTGCATCTTTTTCTCTCTGTCTCCTCTCTGTTGCTCTTATCACATCTGTCTCTTTCTCTGTGCCTGTCTCCACTCTGTCTGGGATGATGGCCTTCCTCTCCCTCTCTCTATCTCTCTCTCCTGCCATCTCATCTCCCCACTGGAGGACAGCAGTGGGTGGAAGGGGGTCTGGAACAGGAGAAACTGTGAAATGAGCCATCCGGAAAGGAGCCCAGCTAAATGTGGAGGAGCCATTTATAAAAGAGCTGTTAGAGAGAAGGGCGGGAGGCAGACAGATCTCGCCAAGTCACTGCAGCTGGAAGGCACCAAGTGGGAGCCTCCTCCTGACAGCTCCTTGGCTGGAGCCCCCGGATGACTCAGGCGCCAGGGACACCATGCTCAGCCCTGTCCCCCACCAAGGCCAGTGCTGAGACCAGGCCTCCGTGCTGGGAGAGAAAGCACGTGGGGTCACCAGAGGCCTCAAGTCCAGCTCTGATGCCCTGTGAACTCACTAAGAGTTGTCTGTCCCTCGCCCGAGGTCCCCACCCTGGAGAACCAACAGTCGTACCAGTGATGATGACATGACCTGCCCTTGGGCATCGGGGTGGGTTCCTGCCCTCAGCGAGTGCCTCAACTGAGAACATCACAGCTTTTCCGGATCAAATCTACACCTGAGGCAGCCTGAGGGCAGCCCAGGCTTCCAGAAGACCCATGGCAGCCACAGCTCAAGGATTTTCCAAGCCATGCTTGGAGGAAGAACACTGTCCTGCTGGGTGACTTAGGGGCAGGCCTCTGGAGGCAGAGGGTGGTCAGGGGATCTAGGCGTATATAGTCGACCTGAGAGTCAGCTGCAGGGTGGTTCCCCAGGGCTGGCTATGGGATGGCCCAGCCAAATGCATGGGAGCAAAGACCCGCTGCATGCTGCTCAGGTCACCGGGGCCTCTGCAGTTGGGCTGGCTCCCATGCAGGCTGGGAATCTCATTTTGGTTTGCCTTTCATTTTGACCAAGATGAATACTCGTGCTCCAGCCCTGGGCCCACTGCATTTTTCAAATGTCAGCCCGCAGCTCACAGCTCTTTTTTTTTAGTTTCTTTCCAGCTCTGGATCCTCCCAGGCCCTCTGTCATCAGGCTATGCAAAGCTGCCTTAGGAGAGCCGGGGGACAGCTGGGAGGCTTCCCAGAGGGTCAGACCCCACATCTACCATGAAAACACTGCCACAGACAAAATAACAGAATTTCACTTGACCGACTTGCCCTTTAAAAAAAACGGGAAGGAGCTTTTCCCATTATCTCTAGGGGCCCATCTCAACTGTAATAATAGATGCTGAGCATTTGCCATATGCTGGGCACTATTTTAAGCACTTTACATGTATTAAACTCATTTAATCCTCACAATCACCCTATGTGCAAGGGACTGCTATTATGCGCATTTTACAGATGGAGAAAGTGGAGTACAGGGAAGTGAATAGTCCAAGGTCACATGCTTAGTGAATGGAAATGCAGAAATTCTAACCAGAGCTCCCCCGCATAACCACCTGCACTGCCTCTGAAGCTGACCTTGGGGCTACGCATCAAAAGATCACAACGACATTGGATGGCTCAGGAAAGTCAAAATTATTCCGCAAATGTCAGCCGTCGCAAGGATCCAGGAGCCATGCATAGGGACAGGCAGCCTGCCTCACTTCCTGAGAGTCACACCTGATTTCTTCTACTCCTCAAAGCTGTGACCCCAGCAAAAGAGATGAATCAGATTTTGTACTTCTAGGAGGGTGGGTGGAGGCAGAGGGCAAGGGGCCGGCTCTGTGGAAGCCAGCGTATGGGAGGAAGTGGCGTGCTCACCCCAAACACCTTCTTGGCCCCTGCCTTGGCAGCGAACATGGAAAGGATCCCAGTACCACTTCCCACATCCAGTACCACTTTGTCCTTGAACACATGCTTGTTGTGGTACATGGAGTTCCGGTAAGTGAGCGTCCGCACCTCGTCCTTCAGCATTTCCTGTGGTGGAGGGAAAAGAAAAGACATCAGTGAATTCAATGTACCTGGGAGTACCTTGTACACACCACCCCAGGTGACCCTTCAGGAGACTCAATGATATCATCAGGCAGAGCCGCAGAGGACAGCAGTGGGGCACCTGGGCCAGGCGCTACCATCATCATTTCAAACTTCCTCTGCCTTAAAACTCTACCCAGAAAGATAGCTATGCACCATCAGAAGAGAAACTCATGTCCAGACCTGGGAAAGCTCCGATTTATTAAAGGATCAAAGGAAGGATTAGTACAACACAGCATACGAGATTTAAGTTAGACCCAAAGCAGAACTTTCTGTCATGGTGAGAGAACGGTCATTGAACAAGTTATTTAAAGAGGCTTTTGTGGGTGTATTTTTTGTTTTGTTTGCTCTTTTTTTTTTTTTTAAGACTAGAAGGCATTCCTCTGTCCAGCATATGGGCTTTGCAGTAAGAGAGAAACAAGATTACTTGTTACAATGTACTCTGACCCAAAGAGAACATGTTAACTCTGTGTATGGTGGTGAGATAGGGATCTTTGGCTATTCAAGGTATCAGCAAACTCTTTTAACTAATTCATCATCAGACGTGATTTTTTTTTAGAAATCAACTCTATTGAACCATAATTTGCATACAACAAAAGCCCAGGTTTTAAGCTTCTGGTTCAGTAAAAGGGCTTTGACAAATGTACACCTGTGTAACCACCATCATAACCAAAATATAGAACATTTCTATCGCCCCAGAAAGTCCTTCACGCCCTTATATAGTCAATCTTCAGCCTCTCTCAAGATGACATATGATCTGATTTCTATCACCAAAGCTTCCTTCTGCCTATTTTAGAACTTTATATAAATTGTGCAACATAAAGTTTTTGAGATTCATGTATGTTATTACACATATCCAAGGTTTGTTCTTTTGTTGTTGTTATCGAATGGTATTCCATCCTATGAACATACCACAATGTATTTATCCATTCACTTGTTTGTAGGATATAAGGATTGTTTCCAGTTTTTTGCTATTTATTCATAATAGCAAAGGATATGTTTTCATTTCCCTTGGGTAGATACCTGAAAATAAGTTTGCTGGGTCTTAGGGTAGGTACATGTTTAACTTCGTAAGAAATTGCCAAAGAGTTTTCCAAACTAGTTGTACCATTTTACACTCCCACCAGCAATGTGAGAGAGTTCAAGGTGCTTCACGGCCCGGCAACTTCGCATTACCCATCTTTTTAGTTTAGCCATTCTTGTGGATACGAACTGGTGTCTCACTGTAGTTTTAATTGCATTTCCCTAATGATTACTGAAGTAGATAATTTTTTCATGCACTTATTGGTTATTTATATATATCATCTTTTGTGAAGTGCCGATTCAAGTCCTCTGTCCATTTTTGTCTTGAGCTGTTTGTCTGTTCTTACTGAATTGCCGGGGTTTATACATTCTGGAAGCCAGTCCTTCATCAGATATACTGCATATATATTGCAAATGTCTTCTCCCAATCTGTGATTTGCCTTATCATTTTCTTAATGTTGTCTTTTGAAAAGCAGTTTTTAATTTTGATAAAGATCAGTTTTTCCATTTTTTTCCTTTATGATTGTGCTTTTTGTGCCCTGTCTGATCTCTGTGTACCCCAAGTCACAAAGACACTCTCCTTTGTTTTTTTCTAGAGGCTTTATAGCTGTGGCTTTCACATGTCAAATTAATTTTTATGTATAGTGCAAGTTAGGGATGTGAGCTCATTTTTTTCTTGCAAATAAATGGTCCAAGCACCATTTTCTCCATTAATTACCTTGTCATCTTTACCAAAAATCAAATGACTCTACATGTGTGGCCTCTCTGATCTAGTCCACTGATATACAACGTCAACACCGACTTGACTGCTGCACCTTTATATTAACTTAGAAAAAAAGTAATGAGAGTCTTCCAATGTAGTTCTTTAACAAGATTATTTTGGTTTTTCTAGGCCCTTTGCATTTCCATGTAAATTTGAGAATTACCTTATTAATTTATACAGAATTGCCTCCTGACATCTATCAGAATTGTATTAAATCTATAGATCAATTTGGGGAGAACTGATATCTTAGCAATTTTGAGTTTTATAATCCAAGAACATCACAGCTCTCCATTTATGTAGATCTTTTATTTATCTCTGGAATGGTGTATAGATTTCTGTATAAAGATCTTACATTTCCATTCAACTATTTTACCTTATTTAGTTTTTCAAAAATTTTTATTTTTTTTGTTTATTTTAAGACAGGCTTATGAGACTGGCTAATTTTTGTATTTTTGGGGTAGAGACAGTGTTTTACCATGTTGCCCAAGCTGATCTTGAACACTTGGGCTCAAGCAATCTGCCCACCGTGGCCTCCTAAAGTGCTGGGATTAAAAGTGTGAGCCACCACACATGGCCCCATTCAATTATTTTGTTTTGTGGTACTGTATAGGTGTTTAAAACTTTTCATTTTCCAAAGTGTTGGTGTATATATGACCTTGTATTTTGCAGCCTTGCTCACTTCACATATTAATTCTAGTAGGTTTTTTCTTTTTTTTAGATTTCTTTATTTTTCTATGTAAAAAATCTTGTCACTTGTGAATAAAGACAATTTTTCTTCTTCTTTTTTTTCCTATCAGTATGCCTTTTATTTTTTGGTTCTTTCCTCTTGCTTTATTGCACCGGCAAAGACTGCCAGTAAAATGTTGAATAGAATTACAGAGGACAGACATCCTTCCTTTGTTCCAATAATATACCCATTAAGTATAATTTAGGCTTTCTATAAATGTCTTTCATCAGACTGAAGAAGTTCCCTTCTATTTTTAACTTGGTAAGATATTTTATCATGAATTGGTATTTAATTTTGTCACATGGTTTTTCATTTATTGAGATGGTATATGACTTTTCTTTTTATTTTGTTAACGGGTTGAACTTCACTGATTGGTTTTGAATGTTAAATGAACACTTTGTCATGATGTATTAGCCTTTTAAAATATTGCTGGGTTTTATTTGCTAATAGTTTGCTGCATACTCATAATTATGAGGAACATTGATCTGTAACTTTGTCTTACCTTTTCTCTGGTAATCAAAGTTATACAGGGCTCATCACATAAGTTAGGAAATGTTCTCTGCTCATATATTTTCTGCAAAAGTTTGTGTTAAGTATATTTCTTCTTTAAATGTTTATTATAATTCACCAGTAAAACCATATATGCCTGGAGTTCTTTTATGGGGAGTTTTATATTAATTCAATTTCTCTAATTAGTAAAGGGCTATTTTAGTTTTTGATGCATTTTATGTCAATTTTGACAAGGTATTTTTTTAAGGCATGTATCCATTTTTTATGTACAATGTCAAATTTATCAGCAGCATGACATGTCATCATATTCTCCCATTGCCTGTTGAGTATCTGCATGATCATCACGATGTTCTTGCCTTCATTTATGTTATGATAATTTGCGTTTTCTCTTTTTTTCTTGGTTAGTCTAGCCAGATATTATCAATTTAATTAACCATTTCACAAAGCAACTTTTGGCTTTGTTGGTTTTTTCCACTGTTTGGTTTCTATTTCATTGACTTATGTTTTTATCTTAATTATTTCCTTTCTTCACCTTACTTGGGTCTTATTTGTTCTTCTCTAGCTTCCTAAGGTAGATGTTTCGATCATTGATTTTATTCCTTTTTTTCCACAAGCATTTGAAGCTATAAATTTCCCTCTAAATATTGCTTCAATTTCCTTCCCCAAATTTGAATATGTTGTATTTCCACTATCATTTAGTTTGGGATAGTTTCTCTTTCTTTCTGTGATCTCTCCTCTGACCCATGATCTATTTAGCAGAGTGCTGCCTACTTTGCAATTATTTGGAGATTTTCTGGATAATTTATTGCTTTCAGTTTCTAATTCAATTCATTGTGATCAAAAAACATACTTTGTATGGTTTTAATCTTTGTTTTGTAACCTAGCATAGGATCTATCTTAGTGAATGTTCCCACGTGCACTTGAAAAGAACATGTCTTCTGTAGTTTGAAGATGAAATGTCCTAAAAATGTCAATTAGCCCATGTTGTTTGATTGTATTATTCAAATTTTCTGCATTCTTACTGATTTTTTGTGCCTGTGTCTGATCACTTACCAAGAGAGAAGTGTTAAAATATTTAATCATGACTGGGGATTTGTCTTTTCATTCTTTTAGTTCTGTAGGTTTGGCTTCATGTTTTCTGGAGTTCTGTGCACCACGTTGGGAGGCTTTGCACCGTGTCGTCTTGGCCAGGTGGTGCTACATTTCCCAAATTCTCTTTTTCTTACGTTTCCAGTTAGGGTGAGTCACAGAGGAAATTCTGGTGGAGACTGAAGGTGAAAAGGAGGCATGCACCATTCTGAAGCCCAGCCGTCACTTCCTGTGCTGTCCCTGGGCTGGTATCTTTGATCTGATTAGAAGTTGAATAAGGTGTGCAGACTGGTTGTATTGAGTTCAATTCCGGCTTTAAATACTTTGAAGGTGAGCTGTAGCCTTTCCCTTTAGGAGATCTTGGACCAAAGACAAGATAGATGGTTTACCCAGAACCAGGCATGGGGCATGGTGTATAGCAGATGCTCAGTAAGCAGGAAAACTGTACAGCACAGTGGTTAAACACACAGACTCTAGAGCATTCAAATCCCAAATTCCTGCATTCAGATCATACCTCCACTGCTTGTAAGCTCTCTGACCCAGATCAGCTTTCAGCCGTCTGTGCCTCAATTTCCTCATCTGGAAATGGGGAGTCATAACATCACCTACTTTGTAGGGTTTGTTATGATGATTACATAAGTGCAGTAAGTTTCACAAAATATGCTAGCTCTGGCTCTTTGTGATAACTACAACCCTTTTCTTCATCCATGCAAGGAAATAGCTGAAGTGAACAGGGAAGGGAAGGGAAATAACAACAAAGGCTGCAAAACTGTTTCAATCATAACCACAGTTAAAAGTCTAAACTGCCTTTAGTGGATGGAAGTGGATTGGCTGAGTACCTCCGGAGAACCTGCTAGTCCACACTGCACTATTTTGTAAGCTCCCAGCTATTTTGTAGACCTTCGTCAAAGCGAAATATTTCACGGGGGTTCAGGCCATGAGAAGCACCTGTCTAACCACTTGACCACAAGGCAGACAAAGGACCAACTAAAGAAATATCCTTGGCTGGGCGCGGTGGCTCATGCCTGTAATCTCAGCACTTTGGGAGGCCGAGGTAGGTGTATCACAAGGTCAGGAGTTTGAGACCAGCCTGGCCAATATGGTGGAACCCCATCTCTACTAAAAATACAAGAATTAGCCGGGCACAGTGGCCGGCACCTGTAATTCCAGCTACTTGGGAGGTTGAGGCAGGAGAATTGCTAGAACCCAGAGGTGAAGGTTGTAGTGACCTGAGATCACGCCACTGCACTCCAGCCTGAGCAACAGAGCAACACTCCATTTCAAAAAAAAGAAAGAAAGAAAAGAAACATCCCTATTATATCTTGCTGGTCAAAGGTCCAAGTAACCCCACATGACATCCCACCAGAACAAGGGCCAGCACCACCTCATCACGGGAATATCCTATCAATATCCTGCCAGGCAGCAAGCCATACTGCCCAGACCCCTCCCTCCCATACCTGTAAGTAACCCCAGCCTGTAAGCATCGGGGGGTCTGGCATTAGGCTGGCCCCCCACTTCCATAGGTTTTATGCTGGACACAGAGCCTGCATTTGCTGTCGAGCCACACTCTTTCTGTGGGTGTGTCTTTCTTTAACCCTGGCCTTCCCTTCAAAACCTAATCTATTTTTGCTAATGGGGGGGCACCCCCCTCACCAGTGCCCACCCTTTAGTTCATTGCCTTTGTCACTTTTTTGGCCAATTCTCCTTTCCTGAAAGTCCCAGACCCCAGGAGTTAGGTCAGAAGGTACAAGTTCTGGAAGAACAGAAATTGTGACTTAGCAAGTCTTCCTCTACCCAACTTGCCAAAAGAAGGGGTCCCCTCTCTCCTTCCTCTACCCCTGCTTTAAACATTTCTGGGAGAATAGCCCAAAGAACTCCCAAGACATTTCAGACAGGAATATGCCACCCTATTGAAAACAGCTCCCAGCCTCTAGCTGTGGATTTATTTGTGTGCCGGCTTTCCTGCCTATTAAGCACATGACGGCACATTGACAAATTACTGGGAAATGAGGCCCCGAAGAGTCTATTTCAACAGAACCTGCAGCAAGAGTGTCAAAGGAAGGGAGCTGGCTGGCAGTGGGACTGGCACCCAGGGCTCAGGGTGCTGGAGGCACAGCCACATTGGCAAGGATTCTTCTCGCAGCTGAGGCAGCAAGCCCAGTGCCGACTGTTAGAGGTGCTGAGATTTCAGAGCTGGGATCTAGGGGTCATGGAGCCTTCTGCCTCCTCCCTGGGTGGTGGCCTCAGGAAGCACACAGTTTCCACTTCAGATTTAAGATTGTTCAAGATTCCATTCTTCTCAGAGAGGCCTGAATTGGAAGGCCAGGATCTTCCTCTCCCTAGCCCCTGCCCTCTGGAGGCTGGGAACAGAGTTGTCTCTGAATGGAGCCATGTGATCAGAACAGAAATGTCCAGCGTCACCCCCTGCCGTGCTCTCCAGCCCCAACAGTCCCCTGTACTGAGCACTTCTTGTTTGTACTTACAGACTCATCAAACCCAATCCATCCACACCGTGTTTTGTCAACACTCACTGATGGCTGTTAATCAGCAGGCCAGCAGTGCTGCTCCCCACTGTGTGAGCGTCTCATTAATGATGGGGAAAAGACTGCCAAATGGCCAGTGTGGCTCCGGATGGATGGAGAAATATGGGTCTTGCCCAGACCAAGGAGGCAAGGGCGTCACCATGCGCCGTCTGCCATGGAACAGAGATCCCTGGTGCTTGATAACAAGAACCGAGCAGGCTTTCTCTCTGCGAAGAACAGTGTTGAAAGTTCTTCCATGTGCCCCCCCACCTCCTTTCATGCAGATGATCTGGGAAGCTGAAAACAAGGTAAAAGGAGACCTCAGTGGGAAACGAAGGTTACCTGGCTGTTTCTGCATTAAACGACCTATGAGATGGTCTATAGCAGCAGCAGGAGGGAGTTAAGCTAGATGTCCAGAACTATTTCCCAATGAGAAGGCTGCTAAGTACTCTCCCAGGACAGGAACGTTATCTATGACTCACAGGTCTTTTACTCTAAGTCCCCAGCTCAGCCTGCATGATGTTTATATATTTGCATGCACAAGCTTGACTTTTCTATCAATACACACAACTGAGGGAACCTAGTCTAGTATTTATCTGGTGACACTTGGTGTCTTCTTCCCTGGGTACTGGATATGGTGCTGACCAGCATCCCCTGAATGACTGGATTAGGAGCCGTGTCAACAAGCCTTTGCAATCCAGGCAATGTGCCAAGCGCTAGCTAACAGGCTGGGGACACCAAGTCCTGAAGGAATGATAGAGATCAGGAATAAGCTAGTGGAGCACACTCGAAAGGCCTAAGACGTGGCCCAGCAAGAACCTAGCAACTCAGAGGGAGGTGTCCAGGAAGCCAATCAGGGAGGCTCCGAGTGGGGACGGGGGGAGCCTACAGATGCGGCTGGAGTGCACCTCATGGTTGTTTGGTTTCTAATGCCGTAGTTGGGGCCAGGGGTCCCTGGAACTGCTCTCTTATCCCAAGAATCTGTCCTGAAATGGGTACCCAAAGCCACAGGCCTGTTAGAACTTGTCACATGGAGAACATGACCTTTAATTAGGGACAAGGTCTTGAGGATAGAGCACTCGCAGAGGCTCTTTCCCCCACCCTCTGGAGCCTCTCATGGGCCAAGAACAGGGCTCCATGAATTCCTACCCCAAAGGACAGCGGAGTCAAGGGAGGGGTAAGAGTTCACCTGTCTGCCCTGAGATGGCATTTTACCTCTCAAGAGCCACAAGCTCAACTGTCCAGGCCCTCCTGGGCCAGGATCTTCTGGACTGAACACAGGCCCCAGTTCTCCTCCACTGCAGGCCCAGGATTACTGGTTTTACATAGTGAGCAGTTCTCAGGGAGCCAAACCTTGAGCCTCCATGGATTAAATGAGGCTGAGCTTCCAGTCTAGAAGTAACTGAGGGGCCTCCTCCCACCCTCTACCTCCACGTGGGGCTGCAGAAAAACCAGCAGGAACAAATATGGTAATTTAATTTTTACAGTTCCCAGATGGGAAGAAAGAAAACTTGTTTTAAGTGCTGTATGGCATGGTGATTAGGAACAAAAGGTGAAGGTTTAATTGCTAGCTTTGCCATCTACTAGCTTGTGGCCTTTCACTAAAAACAAAACAAAACAAAAGCCAGCAAAGTTGAATGAGAGTTGACCTGATTCGTAAGGGCCAAAATCATCTGGAGAACGGGGACAGATGATAACACCAACCCCACCAGGTTGACCTGAAGAATAAATGAGCCGAGAATATAAAATGCTTGGGACAACACAGTGTATAGTAAGCTGTAAAACAAAACAAACAAACCAAAGAGCTGGCTATGATTACTAAATTATTAAACACCCTTCTGGCAACGGCAGTGTCATCACTTCCACGTAGGAAGCGTTCACAGCAGTGCGTACGAGGAAGGAAGCTCTTTGAGACTTGTTCTGAAAACGGATTTGCATAGCAAGCAAACTTTTTTTCCCAATTTGGTTTACACTGTAAGAGGATTGTGGAAATATTTTCTTCATAGAGTTTTTATTAGAATTAAATGAAATGATATGTATAATGTGCTTAGAAATGTGGTTGGTACTTAGCAAGCACTCAGTAAATGCTACTTATTTATTTGGGGTGGCTAAAGAAATTGCTGGAGATTATAATGAAAGTTATACAGTAAGGGCACAATTAGGCACCCACTATAGCCGGGAAGCCTCGTGTTAGGAGGCTCTGTTCTGTTCCATAGCCAACATTAGTCTTCTCTGCTATGGTGTAAGACTGGCATTTAGACATAAGAATTTCCAGATACTCAAACAGGGTGTCAGACCTGGGCCAAGCTCCCAAGAAAGCTTCCTGCAGCTCTTCCCCTAGAGGTGCTCATTGGTTAGAGAATGGACATCATGATCTCTGGAAGGTCCTTGCTGCCTCAGGACTCTGGTTGCAAGCATTTGAACTCCTGGTGCAAAGACCAGTGCTATCCATTCCACACTGGATGAGCTGGGTTTACGGCTGGGGAGAGACCCAGGAAATGGAATGTAAAACAAACCAACCCTAAATACCTTGTGTGCTCTCTCTGACTGAGGAACATACAGACACACACTTTCGCCTGATCCCCTGCTCCAGGCCTGTCCTGATCCCCCTCTCACAGGGTATCCCAAGGTTGGAGAAAGGGTCAGAGGACTCAGGGACGCTGGGAACACTCTCTTTATCATGGCAAGGAGTTGAACACACTGTGTTGCCTCTGAAAACAATAAAACAGCAGAGTCAACCTTGCCCCCTTAGCCACCTGCTCGGGACACTTTACCTCGTGAATCCCAAAGTGGGCGTAGGAGTCGAAGTAATAATCTCTTGAGGTCATCTCCTCTGGGTTCAGCAGCTTGGACATCTTGCCCCGTCCTGGGCAGCTGGGTTGAGTGGACACATGATGGACGCATTGCACGGGCTTAGCAGGAATGACAGGCTGAGGGGGCTGGGAGGGGGGGCTGTTCACCTGAGGGGAAGAGAAGGGGGTCTGGTGTTAGGAGAGACAACGAGGTTCTGCCTGCAGGGACTGGTGGTCCGCTTTCCTTCCCCCTCCCTGAGGCCGGCCTCAAGCAGCCACAGCAGCCCTTCCTGAAAGGGAGGTAGGTGAGCCCTTCCAGCTCCTGGCAGTAGGGCTCTTGGCTATGATCTGCTGAATGGCAGGCCACAGAGGAGCCACACAGACCTGGATTTCACCTACTTACAGCTCTTATTAGTTGGGTGACCTGAGCAAATGCAGGCCTCAGTTTGTGCACTGTGAAATGGGGAAATAGTATCTTCCTTTGCAGGCAAACAGGAAGCATTCAATAAAGGGAAAGATGCTTAGCACAGCACGGTGGCCAAGAGTGTAGATTCCAGAGCTGAATCCCAGCCCTGCCATTTCCCAGCTATACAACTTCAGGCAAACTTCTGAACTTCTCAATGCCTCATTTTCCTTGTCTCTAACATGGGAATAAAATGGTCCCTGCCTCCTAGAGTTGTCCTGAGGATTACACAAGTTTGTATTTTGAAGTGATTAGAAAAGGGCCAGGCACATAGTAAGATCTGCTAGATGAAACGAAGTCCCACCTGCATCCTCAGGAAGGTGAACTTATGGGCTTCTCTCCACTCAACGGGCAGCATCAAGCTCCAGGAGGATTTGGTCCCCACAGTGCAGATGTCTTAGGTTCAGGTGTCTCCCACCTGCTGTCTTGCTCCCAGTCCTAGTTTCTGATTCACAGTTCTACCCTGGATTCAGCACTGTGGATACTCACACTGATGGCCTCTACACGACCAATTACTGCTATTCCTGGGTGCCCCGATCCTGAGGCCCAGCCCAGCTCTATACCCACTGCTGCCGCCCATCACCGTCTGCTCCCTGGTCCTCCACAGGCTAGGGGGAGCAGGGAGAAGGAGATGAGGGTCCAGAGAGCTTCTGGCACCCAGACAGCAATTGGAGCCCAGAAGCTCAAAGCTGCAACAGAAGCAGTTTTGCCAGGAGACCTCCTCTCCCTGGAGTGCAGGAGACCCAGATGTGCAAGCCATGGTAAAGGCCTCAAAGCAGGGCAGAATTTGAAAAATCAAAAAAGGAGTATGATCTAGCAGTCAATCCTCTGGGGCTGGGAATCCAGGCTCCTGGATCCTATCCTGGCTCTAGTGAAATTAAAAATAGATACTAGGAGGCAGATAGCAAAGTGGCTAAAAGGACAAACCCTGGAGCCATACTGCCTGACTCTGAAACCCAGCGCTTGTTGGCTGTGTGACCTTGGGAAATCGTTTGTCATCACTGTGCCTCAGCTTTTCCTCCTCTATAGAACACACATCATAATAAAACCTACCTGAAAAAATCTGTCCAAAAGTTTGGAGGAGTTAGCATACGGAAAGACGTTAGAACAGGCTGGCACATAGTAAGTGCTCATTATTACTGATACATAAATCATGTCCTTATTCTATGTCTCGATTTTCTCGTCAGTGAGCTGGGTCAGCTCAGACTTACTGTTTCCTTTCTAGCAAGGGAAACAGAGAGATCCTAGGACACAGCAAGATCAAGAAAGCCAAATGATTTCATCTGTTCCCCGGAATCATTCGACACAGCCCCCAGACTGTCCGGTGTCCAGGGCTGCAGGGGACTGAGCTGAGGGGAGTGGGATGGTCCCATTTTCCCAGTGTATCTAGGCTACCACACTTGGGAAATAAACACACTTCCCAGTTTAGCAACATCAGATTTCAGATTGGTGAGATCCCTGGCGGGCTGGCAGAGACGAGTGGGGCTGCCTCATTAGAATTCAGCAGGTGTACCCACCCTCAGCTTGCGATGTTGGTCACGGTCTCTGGGAGGCTAAAAATAGCCTGTGTCAATTGCACACTCCTGTGCAGCCTGCAGAATCATCTCTAAAGCCGGAGAAGGCTCTGCGTGTGAAGCTGACCCCAATATTGACTCCATTTAAATTCGTTAAGGAAGAGGAAGAAGTCCTAGTTGGTCTGGGCATTGTGCCTGGTCAAGGTCGCAGGGGCCTCCAGCACCCCTTAGCTGTCATTCCACTCTGGTTCCAAGGCTCCTTTTCCCATGTGCTTCCGGAGACTCCACAGGCTAAGACTCCCAGGAGTCTGGGAGTGGGTGGGAAACGGCAGTGGCCTGTGATCGCGGAACATTCAGCTACATGGGGTGTTCCTCTTAATTCCACAACTACCTACTGAATATCTACAACAGCCAGGCACCACACAGGTCCTATGGAAGAAACAGACGTATGGGAACCGTGGCCTCCAACAACCCTGTTTCCTAGATTCTAAGACCCCTAGTACCTCTGATGGATGCTGGAATAAGGTTTGTCCTACAAGAGAAGTTCAAGCAAATTGTTCTGGAGGCTCACAGGAAAGAGAATTCACTTTAATGCAAAGAGTCAGGAAGCCCCGGGGTAGCAGGAGGTGGGGTCAGGTGGGAGCTTTTTCAATGGATTTTGGCAGGTGGAGGAAGGGATGGCTTGAGCAACAAAGAGGCGGGAGAGCAGTGAGTTTGGGAGCTGCTTGGCTGAGACAGTGAGAGATTCGGTTGAAAGGAAATTACGTCCAGGCTGAGAGGTTGTAATTAAACACAAAAGACAACAGGGAGCTATTGGCGGTTTGTAACCAGGGAACTGGTGACTTCCGTGTTTGGGCTCTGCTTTAGGAAGATAAATGTGGTAGCAGAGCACAGGGCGGGGAAGGGGGGCCGAGGAGAAGAAGAAAATGGAGGAGGGGCAAGGGATGAACTTTGGGGGCTATTTTCAAAGTCCGTTCAAGAAGTAATGAGATCCTGAACTACTGGAATGTCCGAGGGGCTGCCTGCGAGAGAAAGTGCAGAAATAAACTCCATAGGCTTTGGCAACTGACGACACACAGGGGAAGAGAGAGGAGCTGGAATCAAAGATGACTTCAACATTTCAAGCCTGGGGGACTAGGGAAATGGTGGTGACATTAACAAAAATAAGCCAGTCAGCAGGCAGAGCAGGTTGGGGTGGGGGGAAATAATGAATTTCAGTTTGGATATGCAGAGTTGGAAATGTCGTTGAGTCATATAAGAAAAGATGTCTAGGAAGGCATTAACACAGTTCCAGACAATAAATACCATAAACAAAGTTAAAAGGCAAATGATTGACTGAGAAGCACATTTTAGCATATATGGCAGACAAAGGTTAATACCCTTAATACGTAGAGAGCTCTTATAAGCCAATACAAAAATAGATGAACACCCACAATGTAACGTTGGGGAAAGGGTTTGATAGTCTATTCACATGAGGCAAGTACGTGTGAAATACAAATGGCAAGTTAATGGGCAGCAAAAACGTTGAACCTCTCTAGAAATCAGGTAAATTCAAATTAAAAACTTATGGTTCTTAAATACCAGGTAAGCTCTTCTCCCACCAAAACTACCAAAGTGCTGCATATGTAAGAGCTGCAGAGAAATAGGTACTTTCACACATTTCTAGTGGGAATGAAAATAGGTCAAGACTTTTAGAAAGCAGTTTGGTAAAATTTATTTAAAGTGCTAAAGAGCACAAATCTGCTAGCCCAGCAATTAAAGTTTTATGGACTTCATATTAAGGAGAGAATCATGGATAATCATAGCAATGTAGCTGTTAAGAATTTCATGACAACGCTGTCCTTAGTGACAAAGATGAGTCAACTTAAATGTTCCACAAAGCAAAGCATTAAACTGTGGTGTAGCCACACAATAGAATACTATGCAGCCATTAGAAGTATTGGGAAGAGTGTTTGATGACACAAAAATATGATCATGACAAATTGTTGGTTGTGGGAGAAGAATAGACAGTGGGGTCCATTTTTAAAAATGTAAGCCTGTGCATGCCTGTGTGTGAAGAGGGGACTCAGAGGTGCCAGGATTGTTGGTGATTGCTGTAGGGGTTTGGGTTGTGAAAAGTTCATTCTTTTCTTTCTTATGGGTGTTTATATTTTCTAAAATGTATGCTGTTGACATGTACTGCTTTGTCAATAGCAAAAAATAACAATATGGAGAAACACAGAGAAGTATAATCCCAGACTTTTGGAGAGAAGCTGAGGCTGGTACTTGAATTGGGAAGCCTCCTGTGACTGCTGAAAGGGTGCAGGTAGACAGACTCCAAGGGAAGGAAGGCAGAGGGGAGAGAGGATGGGCCTGAGAGAGAAGCTAGGACAGGACCTCCTACCAGGACCTTGTAGGCACCAGGGGACCAGGCAGAGAGGCTTGGGGACAGGGAGGCAAACAGTGAAGCTAGGAGGATGTGTCCTCACCCCGCCACTTCCAGGTGGCCCTTTCTCCGAGAATGTGTGGCCTGAGCATTGCACTCCAGTGTCCAATCAAGGGCTCCGAAACAAAGTCAACCTCCATCCAGCCTGGCTGGGGCCCTCCCAACCTCAGCCGCCAAGGAGGACACTGCGCTCAGGCAGCTGTGCAGATCACTTCACCTCTAGGGATGAAGAAGGCTCTGTGCAGGATGCTGATCCCAGTATTGACTCCATTTAAATATATAAGGAAAGGAAAAAGTCCTAACTGGTCTGGGCATTGTGCAGGGTCAAGGTCACAGGGGCCTCCAGCATCCATGAGCTGTATTCAACTCTGATTCCAAGGCTTCCTTTTCCATGGGGCTCCCTGAGACTTTCCCCAACAGCCAGCTTATGAAGTGTCTGCCATGTGCCATGCAGAAGGCAGAGGAATGCATGCATTTGAGTGCATTCAGTTCAATAGCCACAGGTCATGGGGACAAAGAAAAGACTGGCCCAGACCCTGGTCCGCAGCCCGGCACTCTGCCCATTGGCTGATAGGCTTGCCCTCTCCCTGGAGGCTGGGAGTGGTTGGGAAGCAGCGTGGCCTGTGATCCCTGAACATTCAGCCACATAGGGTGATGCTTTTAATTCTACAACTACCTACTGAACTTCTACAACAGCAAGGCACCATGCCAGCCCTGTGGAAGAAACAAGAGACATATGGGCATTCTATGGATCCCATACAGGCAAATTGGAACCCTTATAGGAATCCTGAAGCATCTCAGATGAGCTATAGATGATTGTTCAGCCACAACTGAGGGCTCTTGAGACTTGAGGAACGTAGGGGATGCTCTTGGGGAATGACAGTGGTCTCTTCTGTAAAGTCAGAAGGCTTTACTCCTCCCTGAGCCACACCAGGCAAGCAGAATCTCTGAGTGAAGACGACTTGCAAACTCCAATCTTGTATACCTAGGCTGAGAGGTCAGCAAAAGGATTTGGAATCACACTCGGATGGGCAGCTGGACGCTCAGCGTCAGCACCTTGGTCTTCCCACAGCTGCGGCTATCTCAGCTCCAATTTGCTCTCTCTGCCTAATTCCCTCCCTGCTGGACATTCCAGTGCCCCCAGTCACCTCCAGGGTGATTGTGCCCACATCACCGTGAGGTCTGGCCCCGCTTGCTCTGCCCTGGAGTCAGTTCTGGTACTTCTTTCTGCACCGTCATCTGTGGCCTTGTCTCACCAGGTTCTTGGGCCCCAGTGCAGAAAAAAGCACCCTGCCTTGCTCTTTCCCCACCTCCACCCAAGGGCCCAGGCCTAGGGCACTGCTAATTGCTGGAGGTCTCCCGATGTTGTCTGCCTCCTTGATCTGCTGAGAATCACCCTCCACTGTCAATATTTGTGATTTGCCTTCCACCCACCATGCCAGCAGCTGATCAGGACTCCCCCAACTCAGTGTTCTGCCTCCAGACTGGCCTTACCCAGGGCAGCTTCAGTGCAGTTTTTCTCACCAACAAATAAAGCTCAGTCGTCTTAGTCTACCCACTCTACTAGGGTGAACAAGCCCTGGTCCCACTAAATGCAGAGATGGAGGGTTGTGGAAGCAGCAGAGCTGGAGACAGGAGGAAGACGGCTTCCTGAAGAAGGGGCATGTGAGCTTGCGAGCCGGTACTTGAAGGGTGGGTCAGATTTCCACAAGCAGGGGTGGGGATTCTGGGGAGCATGTTTGACCTAACCCACATCCCTTGAAAATGAGGGTAGATGGCAGATGATGATGATGGTGATGAGACCTAACATTGACTGAGAGACCACTGTTCCCCAGACACCGCACCAAGCACTTTATAGACAGACACCATCTCATGAAATCTTTGTAGTAACTGACATTTACAAACCAGGAAACTAAAGCTTACAGTGCAGGCATTTGCCAGTGCCCAGAGATAGCAAGCAGCACAGCCAATATGTCAACCAGTATCTGTCTTATGCCAAAGCCTGTGCTCTTGAAATTGATGCCATGGTTAGCTCAGTTCGGCCCAACCAAGCTTAACTGAGCTACTGCCAGGAGCCAGGACCCAGGCCTTGTGCTCAGAAATGGGTAAAGCTGGCCCAGGCAGGAAGCCCAGTCTTGAGGGCAGAAAGAGAGTTAACAGGCAATGACTTGACAAAGGAGAGCGCTTCGGTGGAGGCAGGCACAGACAGGCACCTCCCCGAGGTGACAGTGTTTAAAGAGGGCAGACAATAAGTGTCAGGCTGCAGGGTGCAGATGTCAGGGTGCTGAGGCCCACGGAAGGCAAGGAATTTGTTCAGGCTCACCTAGGGGAGTCTAGATCCAGACGTGGATCTGGAACTGGAACCTCCAAGAAAATAGGAAAGGGGTGATAGAGGAGAGGAAAAAGAGGCTTCAGGGAAGGAGAGTGAAGGTGCTGGACATCTAAAGGGGAAAGGCAGGCTGCAGAGGGCAGAGAGAAGCCAGCGTTCTCTGCACCAGGCAGCCAAAGCTAACCCAAGCCCTTTGGGCTATAAATGGCTCCTGCTGGCACCAGCGCAAGCTTTAAAATGATTTTCCTGAGAACAAGAGGCTCCACTAGAGGAGCCAAATCCTGCTCTGTTCTCCAAATGTCAAGAGAGCTTTTTCCAACCTGAGTCGTCTGTCCTCAGCAGCCACCTGCCTGGCCTAAAGGGCCCATGGAGAGAAGAAAGAGGATCACAGCCGGAGGGGACACCGCAGGGGTGGCAGAAGGTTTCCAGCGTGGGCCTCACCCTCTTTTGCCCACCGCCTTCAGCTTCTTCCCTCCTTGCCCATCTTCACGCTAGCCCCGCTGCCCAGTGTCGCCCTTAGATACGCACCACACCTCTCTTCACTCCGTGTTTACTCACCAGGCTGTGATCTAAGCTGTGGCTCCTGTGCGGATAATCACACAAAGGGTTAGTGCTTCCAGCACCATCTGCCTGCCTTTAGATAGGGACCAGAGATTTGCGTAAAAATACATTCTTATATGAAATGTCAGGCAGCAGAAAGACAAGCTACGGCTCTGCTGGGCGTGGGGACCCCTCCTATCACCTAAGAAAGCAAATGGACGGCTTTATTGCCTGCCTTTGGCCAAGGTGGCCCTATGTCCACCTTCTCTCTAGTCTCCTGCACCCCTGTGTCTTATCATCGGGGCGAAGTTGAAGTCAGCACCCTCAGAGGGAGGTACTGTGCTAGGGTGGGTAGCTGCAGCTTGCTACTTCTTCCCTTAGGGGCTGGCAGCCCAGAGTCTGGGGGTAAAGGGGAGTGTCAAAATCTTTTGGCTTCCCTGGGCCACATTGGAAGAATTGTCTTGGGCCACCCATAAAATACACTAACAACTGCTGATGAGCTGAAAAAAAAAACAAAACAAAATCTCATAATATTTTAAGAAAGTTTATGGATTTGTGTTGGGCTGTGTTCAAAGCCACCCTGGGCCGCGGGCAGGCTGCAGGTTGGAAAAGCTTGGTCTAGGTGTTGCCAGTCCTGCGAGATGGTGGTGTCTTCTGCGCATGGCCTCCCGGGCTCCCCGGCTTGCTGTGGTTCATTCTTCAGTAGTCAGCCTCGTGCCCTTCACAGGACTTGGCTTCTTAGGCACAGATGCTCTCCAGATCCGCCTTTTCCAGGCCTGGATGTTAGGGCAAGGCCAGCCACTGATGCCTGTCGCAGAGGGCCGACTGTACCCCGTTTGGAACGCCCTGTTTTATGGTATCTCTGACTCTAACTCTGGGATCTTGGCAGAGCCCATCCTTACACAGGGTTTTCTTACCTTACAGTCAAGCCCCTTCAAGACCGTGTTTCCTGGAAGCCCCTTGTCTTAGGTCCTGCTGTCCACTGCTCTCAGTTTCCACCCTCCCGCTCTGGGAGGCCTCTCAGGACCCTCGGCTGAGCCAGGGCTTACAGAGGGCAGTGGCTCTCCAAGTGTGGTCTCCAGACCACCAGCATCACCTGGGGGCTTGTCAGAAATGCACATACCCAGGCCTTGCAGGGTGGAAACCAGTGAATCAGAAACTTTGGGATGGGACCCAGAAGGTGATTCTGATATACTATAAAGTTTGAAAACCACTGGTCTAGAGTAGCACTTTTCCTTATTGTATTCCACGGAATCTTTTTTTTTTTTTTGAGACGGAGTCTCGCCCTGTCGCTCAGGCTGGGGGGCAGTGGTGTAACATTGGCTCACTGCAACCTCCACCTCCTGGGTTCAAGGGATACTCCTGTCTCAGCCTCCTGAGTAGCTGGGATTGCAGATGCATGCCACCATGCTCAGCTAATTTTTGTATTTTTAGTACAGACGGGGTTTCACTATGTTCCAACATGGTGGTCTTCAACTCCTGACCTAAGGTGATCTGCCTGCCTCGGCCTCCCAAAGTTACAGGACTACATAAAGAGAGTTCTTAATTGCAATACTTTTAAAGTCTTTAAAATGCTAAAATAAATGGTTTTATCAGAGTGTATATACATTATATAAAATGAATCTTCCTCTTTTTTTTTGTTTTGTTTTGAGACAGAGTCTCGCTTTGTCACCAGGTGCCAGGCCAGAGTGCAGTGGCATGATCTCGGTTCACTGCAACCTCTGCCACCTGGGTTCAAGCAATTCTCCTGCCTCAGCCTCCCGAGTAGCTGGGACTACAGGCGCACGCCACCACGCCCAGCTAATTTCTGTATTTTTTTAGTAGAGATGGGGTTTCACCATGTTGGCCAGGATGGTCTTGATCTCTTGACCTCGTCATCCGCCTGCCTCGGCCTCCCAAAGTGCTGGGATTACAGGCGTGAGCCACCGCGCCCGGCCAAAATGAATCTTCTAAAGGGCATCAGGGTGTCTACTACTACCACATTTATGGCTGTGGCACACTTTTTCCTGAGATCTATAAACATCTCTAGAAATTCATGTTCTGAGAGAAACCATCTAGGCTCTGATTTTGAGCAGTGTTTCTGTTTTATAATCCATATGGGCCATTGCTGGTGGATCTCCAGCCCACCGCAGACCAGTGAAATCAGGGTGGGGATCAGACCCAACCCTGCGCATGTTAACAAGCTCCCCAGCCGGTGCCTAGGAACCCTGTCCTGACAGTGCTGAGGACAGCCAGCTTCAGGCCTTCCCTCTTCCTCTCTGAAGCCCTGAGCTCTGTCATAGCCCTCAGATGGCAGCCTGGTGCTGCTTCAGAGACACTGAGATTCCCAGAGCTGGGCCAAGGACACCTGGAAGAGGGGCACCCAAGGCCACGAAGAGCACTTCAGCTCTAACAGCGGAGGGGCTGGGATTGGGTGTGGGTGCTGCCATCTTCAGGCTTTGTGATCTTGGGCCGGTCAGTGGCAGGGACTCGCTGTCCTGACCAGGGTCACTGAGAGGCTCAACGCGAAGGCCACCCTCTGCAGCTGTGCGCTGTGCACGGGCACCTCCTGCCAGCCCTGGCTGTCTCTTTGTGGTACAACAGCAATGTCTGCTTCAGATCAAAATGGCATTGCACCCACACAGCACTCCCTCTGTCTCCTGGATTGTAAGTGCTTGAGAGGGAATCTATCGGATTTGTTGGGCCTGACCTATTTTTTAAATAAACTGGGGCTGTTTTCCACTATTAGTCACTTGTCTCCCAAGCCTCCACATATTAAATTCGCTTCTTATACCTCAGATATTTTGTCTGCAAGAGATGTCAGGTTACTCGGATGCTTGGCTCTTGGCTCTTCCTCGTTAATGGGCTTAAAAGCAGACTTCCCTGTGCATTCCCCTTCCCTTCCTCCCTCTTCCCTCCCCAAGGCAAGGGAGACTCCTCCCCTCCTTCGACGAAGGGGGTCACGGAGCCTTGGCTTCTCCACTCTCCTTTACAGGTAGATGTTCAGAAAGACACAGCCAGTGTCCTCTCTTACCTGCGCCTTGCCTGGAGTTAGACTATACTTCTAGTCCCAGATTTGGGTCAAATCATCCCTGTGGGACCTATGCTATGCTCATGAGTCTCAGAGGAGTTTTTCCTGTACGTGCTCCACAGGCACACAGCCAGAGAGCGCGCCAGTGTGTTCCGGACTTGCTCCTCTCCTTCCCTGTTCATGTCCCTATGCAAAGGCCATTGAGTCTTCCCTAGCCTCGGTTTCCTCTTCTACAAATGGCAATGATTTTCTGTCCCGCCTCTTCCATGTGGCTCTGGTGATGACTGGAAGACGCTGAGTGTGTAAATATTCAGAGGAAATTCTAGCGTGTGTTACAGGAGTACCAGGCTGCCCGTTCTTGCCACCTGACTCTGTGCCAGGGCGCTATCTTTAGATGCTCTCTGGGCCCTTTCCTGGCACAGGAGACAGTGGCTTTGGCTGCCCGTAGGGCCCTGTTCTGCTGGCTGCTTGGCCCTACCCTTACACATTGTCCACTCTCAAGCCTTTGGTCCTGCCCCTCTACCTCTGAGCTTTCTGGGCATTACGGGATTGATATCTTTAGGAAGGCAGCCATGATTGAAAATCAGTCATTTTCTCCAGCCCCTGGTGCCTGGATCTCTCTTGCTCTTATTCTGACCTCCTATGGCATCTGCTTATCTGAAACTATTGGCTATGTTCCCACTTATTTTGTTGGCAAATTATCTCCTGAAGATTGTCTCACAATTACAGGTGTTATTTCTACAACAAGAAGTAAATTCCTTCAGACTAGTAACCAGATTTTGTCTGTGTTTCTCTCTTAATACTTAGCATACAGCTAAATCGTAAATATTATTATAATGGTACCCTTACACTTCAACCGGGTCAGTGTTGCCCTTCATAAATGTATTATGAAAGTCGAGTGAAGGAGGCCCTTTCCCACCATACGATCAGAGAGCATTCACTTCCCTTGAGAGGGTAGAGAGGTGGCAGGAAGAAAGACAAAATTGGGAAGAATAATCATCAGAATCCCAGTAATACTCAATACTCTTGGAGGGTTCAATGGTACTCAAAATGTCTTTACCAAGAAGTTTCTTATCTCCTGAGAGATATAAGGAGATTTCTAGGAGAAGAAAATATCTTGCAAACATAGATTGCATTTACTAAGCATCCACAATTCCACACACTATGTGTGGCTTCAAGTACAAGATCCAAGAGTATTAGTTAGACATTTTCCAACCATCTCTTTGCACCTATGTAGTACAAGTCCTCCCTGCAGGTAGTGATGCCATGGTTCAGAGAAGCTGACTGACTGATTCAGCCCATACAGCATAACTGGTGAGGAGCCAGGAGCTGACTCCTCATAAAGTCTCAAGGCCCATCATCCAGCAATTGAGATGATGGCTGGAGAAAAGTGAACTACAAAATCATGTTATAAGACAGAAAGAAAACCACAAGTTGCTGGCCAACATCATAGCCACGCCACCTTAATCTAGATTCTCACCTGGTTTCCATAGACTCTTTCTAGACACCTTCCACCTAATTCTAGCAAACCCATCTACTCCAAATAAATACATTTCCACTCTGATTTTTAGCAGAAGTGACTGACTACTTTAACCAGAAATTCCAGTGTACATACTCACTGAAAATATTGGCATTGCAGGTAGTGGGAATAACATTAGCCACTGGGTAATATGCAGGTCTGCTCCAAAGGCAGCCTCATATTAGCCAATACAGATTCCAAGAAACTGGATTTTTTAAAGCACTACCAAGCAATCCAACAATGAGTTTAAAAGCCGGATAAAATGTAAGAAATAATAGGTTTTGAGGTCATATCAGACAATAGGAAACCATAGTCCTCGAGAGACGGCAAATAAAAAAGGTGAACACTAAGATTACCCCAGCTTACTGCCTAGAAGGATTATCCAGGCTGCCATGCAGAGAGTACAAACCCAGGTAGACCCAGTAATCTCTCTCAGTAGAAGAGTTGGAGGTAGGAATTTGGGGACAGTGAGGCAGATAGAGCTTGCAATGCAGAGTCTTGGAGATTAAAATACTATACAGAGAAGAGCCATCAGAGATCTGTAACGTGTTCCCTGCAAGTCTTCAGCTGAGACTGATCAAACCATGGATGTGAAAAAACTACCAAAGCCTGGGTAAAGAACTACTGAAATGACAGAGGGACTTCTCTGTGAGCCTCATAGATCCAGAAATAGTTCTTGTCCTCCCCAGCCAGAGTAAAAATGCCATAATTCACGAACACTCAGAAGAGGTGTTTTGTTGTTGTTATTCTCCTCAATAGTGGAAAATCAGCCCCAAAGATAGCTCTAATCCCACCAAAGCTTAAAAGCAAGACCTAAAAAGATTAAACTGTCTAAATTAACTGAATCTCAAAACAAAGCTTAGAAATATAAAAGATCTAAAAATATCCATCACCCAATGAAGTAAAATTTACAATGTCTGGCATCCAGTCAAAAATTACTAGGCTTGCAAGGAAGCAAGAAAATATACCCGTAAAGAAGAAAAAATCAATCGCACAAAACTGAACCCAGAAATGATGAAATTAGTACATAAGAACATTAAAGTACTTATTATAACTGTATTTTATGTGTCCAGGAAGCTGGAGGAAAGATTGAGAATGTGAAGTAGAGATATGGCAGATTTATAAATGACCCACAATGAACTTCTAAAGATAAAAACTATACGAAATTAAAAAAAGAAATACACGGAATGAGGTTAATAGCAGATAAGACATTACAGAAGAAAATATTAGTGAACTTAACACAAGGCAATAAAGATCACCCAAAAAAACCCACAGAGAAAAAATACTGAACAAAAGTTAAACAGAATATCATTGAGCTGTGGGACAACATCAAATAGACTAATATGCATGTAACTGTAGTACCTGAAGGAAGAGGATATACAAAAATATTTAAATATGGCTTTAAAATTTCATCTTCCAAATTACTGAAAATCGTAAACCCACAGATCTAAAAACTCCAACAAACCCTGAACATGAGAAGAAAGAAGGATTAACAAAACTATACCAAGGTACATAATCAAATTGCTTTAAACCACTAATAAATAGGAAATCTTAAAAGTGGCAGGGGTAGAAGGGAGTGGGGGCGACACTTTACAACAGAGCTAAGATAAGAATGACAGTCAGCTTCCCATAAGAAGCAACACAAGCTAGAGGACAAGGTAGCAACATCTTCAGAGGACTGAAAAAACAAAAGAAAAAAACTGTCAACTTAGAATTCTAAACCCAGTGAAAATATCTTTCAAAAATGGAGGCAAAGTAGGTCAGGCATGGTGGCTCATGCCTATAATCCCAGCACTCTGGGAGGCAGAGGTGGGGAGATCACAAAGTCAGAAGTTTGATACCAGTCTGCATAACATAGTGAAACCCTGTTGCTACTAAAAATGCAAAAAATTAGCCAGATGTGGTGGTGTGCACCTGTAATCCCAGCTACTCAGGAAGCTGAGGCAGGAGAATTGCGTGAACCTGGGAAACAGAGGTTGCAGTGAACTGAGATTGTGCCACTGCACTCCAGCCCAGGCGAAAGCATGAGATTCCATTTCAACAACAAAAACAACAACAACAAAAAAAGAAGGCAAACTAAAGACTTTTTGAGACATACAAAAACTGAAAGATTTTTATCATTCACAGGCACATCCTACAGAAGGGAAACAACACCACTTGGAAATCTGGATCTGCACCAAGAATGAAGTGCTCTGGAAATGGTAACTATATGCATAAATATAAAAAGCTTTTTTTCTTATTATTTGAATCCCTTTAGAAGATCATTAACTGTTTAAATTTTTTTAAAATCTTGTAAGAATTATAACATATGTAGGAATAAAAGCAGTGACAGCAATAGCACAAAGGCCAAAAGGGATATATTGTTGAAGATTTTTATACAGTAGTCTCCCTTCATCTATGGCTTTGCATTCCATGGTTTCAGTTACCAGATGTCAACCACGATCTGAAAATATTAAATGGAAAATTCCAGAAATAATTCATAAGTTTTAAATTATGCACTATTCTGAGTAGTAAGATAAAATCTTGCATCATCTCACTTTCCACCTATCAAGGAAGTGAATCATCCCTTTGTCCAGCATATTCATGCTATATATGTTGCCCACCCATTAGTCAATTAGTGGCTTAGCTGTCTTGGTTATCAGATAAAAAAAATAGTACATATATGCTTCAGAGCAATCTTTGATTTCAGGCATCCACTAGAAGTCTTGGATTGTATCCCCTGCAGCTAAGAGGGATTCCCATATATAAGGTGCTATAATATTACTTGAAGGTAGATGATGACGATGAGTTCAATACACATATCATAAACCCTAACCTAGCCACTTTGTAAAAGCACAGAAGCTTATAGATTGCCCCCAAAATTAAGAAAAAGAAGATAAGCATAACAAAAAACAGATAACGGAGAAACAAATAGCAAGACGGTAGGTTTGAACCCAACTGCATCGATAATTACATTAAATGTAAATGGTGTACACACTTCAATTAAAAAGGTAGAGGTTAGAGGTTATCATTTTAGATTTTACAAATAGCCACAGGCCACTCTATTTAAAACTTACTTTTAACATAATAAAATCTTGAAAGTAAAAAGATCACGAAAAATATATATGTGGTTAATTCTGATTAAAGAAAAGCTGTAATAGCTATATTAATATCAAACAATGTGTATTTCAGAACAAATAATATTACCAGGAAAAAGATCATTTTATAATAATAAAGGAGTCAATCAAGATGACATAACAATTCCAGACGTTATGTTTGGAATTATGTTTATTCACCTAATAAAAGAGCTGCAAAATATTTGTAACAAAAACTGATAGAACCAATAATTAGGGAAATGCAAATCCAAACTTCAATGAGATACCACCTCACACCCAGAAGGTGGCTAATATATATATATTTTTTAAAGAAAGAAAGATAATAAGAAAGTGAAGAAATTGGAACTCTTGTGCACTGTGGGTGATGGCACAGCTGCTGTGGAAAACAGTATAATCATTCCTCAAAAAATGAAGAATAGTATTACCATATGATCCCATAATTCCATTTCTAGATATATACTCAAAGTAATTGAAAGCATGTTCTTCAAGAGATTTTTGTACACCCTCATTCTCGGTAGCATTTTTCACAATAGCTAAAACATTAAAGCAAACCAAGTGTCCATTAATAAATAGGTGAATAGATAAACAAAATATGGTATATACACAGAATTTAATATTATTCTGCTTTGAAAGGAAGAAAAATCTGACATAGGCTACAAATAAATGAGCCTTGAGGACATGTGCTAAGTGAAATAAGCCAGACACGAAAAGACAAAGACTGTAAGACTACCTGTAAAAGGTAGCATAGTCAGAATCATACAGACAGAAAGCAGAACAGTCGGTGCCAGAGGCTGGGAGGAGGAGGGAGTAGGGAGTTGGTGTTTAATGTGGGAAGTCTCAGTTTGCGAGATGGAAAGAGTTCTGGAGATGGTGGTGATGAGCGTCGCACTGCAAGGTGAAGGTACTTAACACCACTGAGTTGTGCATCTAAACATGGTTAAGATGGTGAATTCTATGTTATGTGTATTTCATCAAAACAAAACAATTGGAGAAAAAAATCTGATAGAATCACAAGGAGAAAAAGACAAATTCATTTATTTTGGTGGTTTTAAGCCACTGAAATCAGCAGTTCCTGGACTTCAGGCCTATGAAATCTAGACACAGCCTTTCCCTTTCTATCCTTTTTGTCATTTCCCGAACTCTCAAATCAAACACTTTTAAGCATGTACTTGTCATATAAACACCTAAGTGTGAACTCATTCATGAGGTTTCTTCACTTCTAAAAGGAGGGGAAAAGTGCATTCCAATAAAAGGAGGGAAAAAGTGGATTTTCCAAAAAAGGATGGAAAAGAGAGAAGGACAAGTCTGAAAGACATTTTCCCAAGGAATATCTGTGGGTCCTGAAACCTGGAAAAAGCTATCTCTAGGAGCAAAGGAAGGCCACATGCTAAAAAGAGAAGTAGGAAGATCTGAATGCAACTGCCATCCCTTGGTGCTCCAGAGCAAAACCTTGATCCTCAAGCTCCTGCGTCCTCTGCATGCCCACAAGGCCCTGCAACTTTCCCACCCTCCTCCTGCTATTCAGCCTCTGTCACCCCGATCTTTATTCTGTTACTTGACACCCACAAACTAAGGGTTTCCATCTAGAGACTATGCGCCAGCTGTTTCTCTTATATTTGAATAGTTCTTTTTTTTTTTTTTTTGAGACAGAGTCTCACTCTGCCACCCAGACTGGAGGGCAGGGGCATGATCTTGGCTCACTGCAATCTCTGCCTCTGGGGTTCAAGCCATTCTTATGCCTCAGTCCCCCATGTGGCTGGGATTACACGCATGCACTGCGACACCCAGCTAATTTTTATGTTTTTAGTAGAGATGGAGTTTTTCCATGTTGGCCAGGCTGGTGTTGAACTCCTACCTCAGGTGATCCACCCACCTCGGCCTCCCAAAGTGCTGGGATTACGGGCGTGAGACACTGAACCTGGCCATATTTGAATAGTTCACTCTTTCACTTTCTGAGAAACAAACTCACCCATTTAAAAACAAAGAATGAACTCAGAGACTTGGAGAACAGTGAAAGCAGGAGTTTTAATGACAGTTTTGCAAGATTGGGTGTTTGATAGGCAGGCACACCCAGCACAGTTTTAACAAGCAATTTATCCCCTAGTGCACAGGTCCCTCCCCTCGTTCCTTACAGACTGAATACATGGGGTTACAATTTTCCTAGATGTCACCTATTGATTGTTGGGTAAGGGCTGTACGTGGTTTTTGTTTGTTTGTTTGTTTGTTTGTTTAGGCTGTCTTGCTGCATTTTGTTGCAGCCCACAATGCACGGCAATCCTAGTTAGCTGAGGGGCTCTTCAAGTACTTGATTTATGACCCAAATAGCTGGGCAGGCTGAAAGGAACAGACGAAACTGAGCTATTTTGCAGACTAGGAAACTTTTATTTTAGATGAAACTTTTTTGGTTCTGGTGAGGGCAACTCAAGGGCGGGAAAGAGCAGGGAAGGTGAGGAGGGCGACAAACATGCATCGGCTATCCAAGCAGGAGCCTAGTATATCCTGTTTCTTCTGTAGTTTGCTGACCTAAGCCAATTTAAGGCACTTTGTCTTGGAAATGGACCACTGTATACATTATTTCCTTCTCTTTTTCTTTTTCCTCCTATTGTTCCCATTTCCACATTTATTTTTGTATTCTTTGGTTTTTAAATGTATTAGTTACCCCTTTCAAGACTCCTATTGAGTTCACATAAATGTTGAGGTTAAAAGAATTTGTTAGATTTTTCCAACTTTGGTGGTCGTGTGGATTCTTGGGGATTTTATGGAATGCCAAGGTGAATGGAATGGCCAATTAAACTAAGGCACAAGGTCTGGTCCAATTGGATGGTAACAGGTTACAGAGGTTTCTCTTCTCACAATACCACCAGACATTCACCCAGGGTATATGAAGAGCTGAGTGGTTGCCTTTGTTTGACTCATCAATAATGTTTAGGATGTGTGTACAAGTTGAGAGTTTTCCCACAGGCTTCTTGAAATTTGCCCCTCCTGGGGAGGCGAGAGAAGTCATTTATATTCCCTATGGAGAATGAGGGGATTGCTCTAGGATTTGACATTCAGAAGGTGGGAAAGAGCAATGATAGACTTTTCTAAGTCTTATTTCCCCATGCATTTCTGTTTTGGTATAGAGCCAACATGCAAGGCATTCCTTTGGGACTCGTATTCCATCTTAAGGGAAACAGAACTACCTGTGCCTAAGGCTGCCCAGTAGAGCATGCGTAACAGTTGCTCTTATTAAGAGCTAGTACTGAAAATTCGACCCATTTAACCCAGGTATTTACACTCCCATATTCAGTCTTAATTTTTTAAGTTTGCCTTAAGTTAGTTATTTTAATTGTTTTACTCTCTTGGGGTTACTGTCTGGTGAGTTAAAGGAAGTAGAGGGACAGGGAGTTATAGTAATCCTGGGTGGGTTTGGGGTGGAGTTGGTGACTAGCCTAAAAGCTAATCATCCTACAGGGTCCCTTCCTGAGATATTTATTCCTAATCCACACCTCCAAGGTTCCTGGTTTAGAGTAGCTGGGTCGTTTATGGTAATTAATCTAGGATTGCATTCTAAATTTTTACAGTTAGGTGGCACAGGGCACTTATACAAATGTATTTTATTTTTTAAGGGTTTGGTTTTGGAATGATTCACCTAGCCTGGAAATTGAGTGGTTTACCAGACTTCATTTCAGTTAGCACAGGGCTTTTCCCAAAAGCGACCTGTTTCAGGACATGGGTATTTGCTTGTGACAGCTGCCTTGGGTTTTCTAAGTTTTCACAATGTAAGACTTGGCAGGCATTGAACTTTATGGTTTTAGTTATCCTATTAGTTTATTGGGTATATTTTTTTTCTTTTGGGCTCCATTTAGTAATTGTGAACCCTCTTACCCCTGGTATAGGATTAATTGTAACCACACCTACCCCCCAGTGATGGAGCCTGCTTATAGCTTTCTTTTAGGTTTTCCTTAGTGTTAGCTTTAAGGGTGGGTTTCTTAGGTGATTTATACACTTCCCATTTACCCTTTTCCCTTTCTTTTGGGTTTTTTCTGAAATCAATTTTTTGACCCTTGTTCAGCTGTTTGCATGGTGTTTTGGTGGTTAGGAGCACTTGATAGGGACCTTCCCAGCTTGGGTGAACCTTGTTTTGTTTTGGATTGGTTTTTAGTCTTAATTAGCACCGAATTGCCAGGCTAGAAGTGGTGAACTGTGAATTTAAGAGGCGGGGTTTGAGTTAGAATTCTTTTTAACCAAAGGGATGACAGGATGGAGGATATGGCCAGTATGTAATTTTTTTTAAACTGGTTTTTGGATTTTATAATAGGAAGGTTAGTAACCCTACCTAAATACAGGAGCTCTAAAGGTTCCAGGACAGAAACTTTCTTAACATTTGTCTTTGTAGTTTCATCACCTGTGCTACCCTCATAGAGTTGCTGTAACAAAGTACCACAAACTGGGTGGTTTTAAAACAACAGAAATGTCTTCTTCCACAGTTCTGGAAGGCAGAAGTCTGAAATTCAGATGCCAGCAGGATTGGTGCCTTCTGGAAGTTCTCACGGAGAATCTGCTCCTTGCCTTTCCTCTGGCTTCTGGTGGTGGCCGGTGATACTCAGCATTCCTTGGCTGTGGACACATCATCTGATCTCTGCCTTCATCTTCACAGGACATTCTTTCCTGTGTGTGTCTACACCTCTTCTCCTCTTCTTATAAGGACAACAGTCTTGTTGGATTAGGGGCCACTCTAATCCAATATGGCTTCATCTTAACTTGAAAACATCTGCGAAGACCCCATTTCCAAACGAGCTCACAGTCACAGGTACCGGGAGTTAGGACTTCAACACATCTTTTTAGATGACACAATTCAACCCATGATGTTACCCAGTGCTGTGCCCACCATAGAGCAAATGGCTGATAAATGGCCTCAGAACAGTTGCAAAGTCTGTGAGCATGGTCTCTCTCCCTCATCTGTTTCCTGCTTCTCAGTTGGACACTGCACCCACAGGCTTCCCACAGTCTTTATCATGGCTTTTTCCTTGGGAAGTAGCATTCGTTACAGCAAGAGTTACCATTTTAACATACGTATTATGTGTTGGGTGGTGTGTCAGGCACTTTGTAAACATTGCCTTATTTAATTTACTCAACAACATTACTAAGCAACTTTGTTAATTCTCTTTTGCAATTCAGGAAACTGGAATTTGTGGTTTAGTTATCCTGATCAACGTTATGGAGCCAGTAAGCAGAGCTGGAATGCTCTCTGCTATTGACATGGACTCCTGCCTCTCTTTTGTCCACACTCCCAACCTTGAACTTGTCTTAACCTTTGCTCCACACCAGCTCCTACCCACCTGGAGATTTGGAAGATACGCTTCCATATGTGGAAATGGACCTATAACCGATTGGGGCTTGTGGCCCTTAATAGGCTCCCTGGGTTAGAGCCCCTCATCCTCCCGCTGATTTTGCTTTGTAGTTGTCAGAGGAATTATTTTAGTGGTAGGCCTGGGAGCCAATCAGTAGCTTATTTGGAGGGCTATTCTGGAGGGCAGGAAGGACAATGAATAATTAAACCGTGTAGGCCGCTGACGTCTCAGCCTGCAGCAGCTTTGTGTGGGGGTTAAGTGTGCAGGCTCTAGGGCTAGCATGGGGCTACTAGCCCGGTTCAAGCTCAACCCTGCTGCTTCCTAGCTTTCACTACTTACTGCAGTTATCTATGTGTGTGATTCATCCTCTACAATATGGGTAACAGTGCATTATCCCATAAGGTTGTCATAGGGACTAAGTGAGTTATTCCACATAAAGCTGGCACACGGCAAATGCTCAAGAAAGATTAGCTTTATTAGTAATCTGGGTTTAACCAACAGTATATGAAAGGAGAACAGATAAGTACAGGGCCTGTTTGGTGACATTGTGGAATTGAGGGGCACTGGAAGAGGCGGGAGCAGAGTAGTTGAGAGAAGGCGCCTTTGATTCGGGGAATTCATTCTCAGGTCAGCCAGGTGGAGCCAAGGAAACAGCTGAAGGCAGGGCTCTTTAGCTTCCCAGCCCGGGGGTCCACTGTGCCATGTGAAGGGCCCCAGTAATAGGAGAAACAGGGAGCCTGTGTGACCCATAGGCTGCCTCCCACACTCCAGGCTCGCTCTCAGCTTTGGGAGTAGAACTCAGGTGTTTGTCAACACCTGTAAAATGAAAATGAAGCCTCATGGAGTTCCTACAGGTGTGAGGGAATCGGGGCATGGGAGAGAAGTGGCCCCTCTACGGGAGGCTCCCTAGGAGCAGACACACTCTCAGGCTTCTCAGAGCCCCACTGAAGCCTTGCTCATTCCTACTGGCTGATTACTGGATTGATTGGTGACTTTCCCCTGTGTTCCTACTGAGAGAAACTGAGGCATGGATAGGAGATAGGAGAGAGAGAGATGGCCAGGCAGAGATGACAGATTGGAGGTTTAATTATTGAGTTAAATTCCCTGTCTTCTTGGCCCTAAATCCCGCAGAAAGAATATAAGCTGTGTGCGTGGCACAGCTAAGGCCAAATTGGGCTAATGCCACTATAAAGGGAAGGGCTGTTGGCAAATTCCTCAATTAGGGCCCCATTTGTCACTACATTGTGAAAGATCATCTCTTGTTAGCTAAAGTAAAGTAAAGTGGTGGCCTTTCAAGCCTGAGTTTCCCGGAAAATGAAAGACTACAATTCCCACAGACACATTAAATTCAACGACTTCATCTCTCCCTGACAAGCAGTCATGACAGCAATTCTCTGGGGAGGCTCAGTCAAAGAATTCCACAAATGATTATAGCCCATCAGAAGTGTAGATGGGGCCCTAATTAAGGCATGTTCTCTATTAATATTCATTATTAGTTCAGTTTTTGCCTACAGGTACATAGTAGAAAATTGAAGACTACTCTCATTGAATGAGTAAAGAAAATAAACCTGTATACAGTGCATGCTATGCCAACTTCCTTTTGTTAGAATTCTTTTTCTTCCCCCTATTTTATTTTATTTTATTTTGTTTTTGAGATATTGCTTGCTCTGTCACCCAGGTTGGAGTGCAGTGGCACCATGTCTGCTCACTGCAACCTCCGCCTCCTGAGTTTATGTGATTCTCCTGCCTCAGCCTCCCGAGTAGCTGGGATTACAGGTGTGTGCCACCACACCCTGCTAATTTTTGTATTCTTCCCCTTTCCCCCAAATTAAAGCTGTATGGTGTAGGGCAGAGTTTAGCAATCAGACCTCAGTTTGGATCTTGCTTTCATTCCTGTGGGATTATAAAACTCATTTTATAGGATGGCCATGAGAATTAAATTCGATAATGGGATGCGACATAAAGCTTGACAGATGTTTTCTTTTTTTTTCCTACTGTTATAACTTTAAGATTTTTTTTCTGCCCAACTTTTGTTTCACTTTTAGGAGAAAATTTATCGTTCAAAATGGAAATAGTCACTTCTGATGTTCGCTGAAAGTAGATATAAATGACCTATTCCAGACAGACTGCAGTGTGTCAGACCATTTCTATGTGGGATGTGTACACGCATCTGAGTTAGTAGGTCTGTCACGCAGGAGAACAGTCTCATACAAAAACATATGTATAATTTGTGATTTGTGGTTCATAATATGTGAGACGTGAGGTACACATTTAATTACTGGCCTGGAGCTTCTGAGCTAGACGCGGGGTCTGACGTCTCAACGTGGGAGAGCGTGTTTGCTGTGAGAAACACGTTCGGGTGAGGCCAGGTGTGGGAACAGTGGAGGGAGAGTCTTGTGATAATAGATCTGAGGTTTAGGGTCAGAGACATTATGCAGCCCTGACTTTGCAGCTGATGTGCTTCGTTGATTCTGTGGCTTGTGGTGCTGTGGGCTTGTTCAGGGCAGGGTTCTTGTCACTGTCTCTGCGTGCTGTCTCCAGGTGACCCCATCGGCTCTCTCAAGCCATGAGGTCTACATTGGCAAAGTCTACATTGTCAGACTCTAGACTGCAGCCCACATATCCAACCCAACTGCCGGAGATTGGCCCGGCACAACCGACTGCCTGCAGGACACCTTCACTGGGATGTCTCACAGACACCTCAGGTTCACTGGGGTTGCCTCCGGAGTCCTGCCCTCTTCCCAGCTCCTGCCGTTCTCACTTTGCTTAGTAATAAGTCACCGAAATCACAAGCCTGGACTCTGCTCTCTGCTTTCTGCACAACAAGACCTGGCGATTCTAATCTTACATCTTTTTCCTCTTTGTCCTGAATCTGTCCTCCCATTCCAGGCCCACTGTGGCTGTCCTGGTTTGTGTCCCTTCACCTCTTGCCTGAATCTCTGCGGTGACCTTCTAGGTGCTCTCCGCACACCCTCCCTTTCCTTGCTTTGGTCTCTTCTCACAGCAGTGTGAGTGCGCATTCTAGAACAGAAAACTGATTATGCTTCTCCCTTCCTTAAACCCCAGCAGTGGCTTTTCCATTATTCTTAGGATCGTGACCCACTCCTCACCTGGGTTCAGGAGCCCCTTTGTAGTCAAGGCCAAGTCTTCTTCCATCTCCACTTCTTACAAGTCCTTCCCTCTGCTCCAGCCACACTCAGCTGTCCACTTCCCCTCCTCAACTTGTCGCTCCAACTCTCTCTTTGGGTCTTATTGTAGATGTCGTTTCTTCTGAAAGACTTTCCAGACACCACCTTCAGATCCAAGTCTTCTCCTATGTTATCCTATAGAACCAGTGCCCGCTGCTTCGGCACATATCACCCTATGCTTTATTTCCCTATTTCCTTGCCTAGAAGTCAACCATCAACTCTGCGAGAGTAGACGCTGTTTATGTTGTTCACCACTGAACCCCAGCATCGACCACAATTGCTGGTGCCTTAAAACTATATGTTCAATGAACTATCATTGCCACATGCACCTTTCCTGCATGGAAAAAATGTTCTACAGATGCTAGCAATTAAATGAGTATCTATTTGTTGCTCCCCTTTTTAATTCACTGATTGAGGCTCTGTCAGTCACAGAGGATCCCACTAGAAGAGTATACCTCTGAGGTCAAATCCACCATCCATTTGACCTAAAGCAAGTCTGCAGTTAAGCTGTCCCAGTTAGATGTTCACTGCTGAAGAGCAAAGTCAGGCAAAGTCAGAGTTGCAGAGAGGTTTTTAATCAATGCAAACTGAATAATAGGAGATTTTCGTATAGACAAGTATAACTGGCGTGGTATAAGTCTCAGAAAGAGCCCGGGGAGTGAGGGTTTTGCCTGGGACGATCAGGAATGCCCTATGCTGAGGCGATGGCCGCAGAGACACTGTAGGGAGCCCCTGAAAACCCTGCTTGAGGCAGGAGCGTTTTAGGGTTTGGAGCAGCCAAAATATTTTCCGCCTTGACCTGATCCATCACCACCGGCTGATCTGAGCAGAAGATGCAGTGGGGGATGTCCTCAGACCAGGGATCTGAACTGCCCTGAAGCCCAGACTCCGAGTGGTGGGCACTCAGGGGCCTGGGCTCCTGCTTTGGGGTGGGGTGGCTCTGCAGAGTGGACATGACCCCTGCTTCCAGCATGTCCCAGGCCCTTTTATTCATGTGTGCTGTGGGTCCAGCACAGCCATGTACTCTATAGTAAGTTCTAGGGTTCTAGATATGGCACTGTAGGATAACTACAGTAAACAATAATATACTATATAGTTTCAAATAGTTAGATGGAAGATGTTGAATGTTCCTAATGCAAAACAATGACAACTGTTTGAGATGCTGGATGTACTAATCACCCTGACCTGATCACTATACATCCTGTGTGTTGAAATATTCCTATATACCCTATGAGTAGGTACAATCAATGAAAAAATTAAACTATATTTTTAAAATAGATAAAAACAGATTGTTCCCTACTCCAAGACGTAAAGAAAACTAAACCAATGGCTTGGACCACGGTACTGTAGGGCCTGGGGCCTTGCCACAAGGCCAGCTCTGGTGGCTTTTCTTGGAGACTTGACCAAAGTGCTGCAAGCCTGTACCCTACCCCCACTTTCTACAGCTTTGCCTCAGCAGCAGAGATCAGCGTTTTAAGAGCTCTTCAGGTCCACCCCCACCTCGGGAGTGCACTTCGCATAATCCAGTCAAGGCAGCAGAGACCTATCCTGAGCCCAAAGAAGCAGCTGCCTTAGCTTTCCTTACACATTCGCTCCAGTTCCTCGGGCCCTCGGCCGATACCAAGTAACACTGAAAAAGTTGAGAACCAAGAGCCAGAACCCGTGATCCTGACTCTGCTGCAGAGAGTTACACATCTGAGAAGTGGATGCAATGATCCCCATCTATGTCAGTCTGTAGGCTTGCCCCTCAAATAAATGGAGACAACTGGCTCCAATGAGGACTTCAAGAGGTAGGGTGCAGGACTTTAAGAGGTAGTGTGCAGGTCTTACCCTTTGCTTCTATAGCCTTGCTCTCTTGGGGGCCTCCAGTGCTGCTCCATGCCTGTCTCCCCTTATCATGCTGTTGATGAGCTGGATGCCAGCTCCACATGGCTGTCCCTTCCAGACATGTCCACAGG
>PVKP010016366.1:0-48227 GCA_004027715.1 Plecturocebus donacophilus
AAGCAACTTTTACAAGTATTTTTTTCTAAAGCCAAATGTAGCAGTGGGGGTTGTATATATCTACTTTAGTGACACTAATGTTAAGTTCTGATAACCTCCTATTCAAACTAGCCAAAAATATTTTTGAGATGAGTCTCACTCTTGCCCAGGCTGGAGTGCAGCGGCATGATCTCTGCTCACTGCAAGCTCCACCTCCTGAGTAGCTGGGACTACAGGCATATGCCACCACGCCTGGCTAATGTTTTTTACTTTTAGTAGAGATGGAGTTTCACCATGTTGGCCAGGCTGGTCTCGAACCCTTGACCTTAGGTGATCTGCCTGACTCAGCCTCCCAGTGTTGGGATTACAGGCCTGAGGCACTGTGCCCAGCAAAAATTTTTTAATGTGCAGCACAGTGACCTTGCAGCTATTAGTGGGAATGTTTTTAAATCTTTCTTCACAATTTCAGGGCTTTTTAACTTTCTTGGTTGGATCCAACATCCAGGGAATTTAACACATCTTAGGCTGGGCGCAGTGGCTCACACTTGTAATCCCAATACTTTGGGAGGCCAAGGCAGGTGGATCAGGACGTCTGGAGATCAAGACCACCCTGGCTAACACGATGAAACCCCATCTCTACTAAAAATACACACCAGGTGTGGTGGCACACACTTGTAATCTCAGCTACTCAGAAGGCAGAGGCAGAACAATCACTTGAACCCAGGAGGTGGATGTTTCAGTGAGCTAAGATTGCGCCAACGCACTTCAGCTTAAGCGACAGAGCAACTCTGTCTCACACACACAAAAAGACATCTTCACCCTTTGAGGGGAACTGCTTGCAAAAAGTGTACTTAGAGAAATTTTGCACCAACCATACTCCTTGGGCTCCATCACAGAACTACTGAAACATCCAAGATTCTTGTAGGACTCCCTTGGCTAAAAAAGAAACACTGCATTATCATAAAGCCCACACGATCTTGGGTACATTAAGCTTCTGAAGAATGTTAATTTTTGCCAACTAAAATGATGAAATACACAGGATTTGTTCTTTCTTGTTACTTGAGCTCAAATTGGAATAACAAGTTTGACAAGTAAATCCTCTAAAATATCTAGTAACCTACTATTTGAAATACTTTTTATCTTCACCAGGTTGCTCTAAACTGAAAAACATTCACACGAAAGGGTAGCTGTAGCTGGCAATTCAGGAGGATACTTCCAACAGTCCTGGTTCAAATGAAGACGCTGCCCCGTGATGTTTGAAATTCAAGTAACTTTATTTAAATTCAAAAACAATTCTTAAAACTGCATTTAGAGTCAAGACCCTTTTGTATTATAAAAATCAAGTATTTTTTAAGAGACAAAAATACTTCTAGGTTAATTAGACTGGATCTGACTTTGCAGAGACCTTGAAACAAACTGCAGAGAATAGAGAAAAAAATAGGTTATTTACAGATAACAATATCTACATATGTACTTAGAGGTACAAATTTGGTGACAGAAAAGACTTCAGTATATGCTGGCATCTCAGAAGCAGTTCTCAAAGAGCTTAGTTTTATTTTCTTGAATTTTAAGAATGCCTAAGATCCTTCTTCATCCTCAATCTTGGGAGCCAAGTAGTACTTTAAGTGTCCCATATCAGCAATTTTATATTCTACAACTGAAAGACAGGAAGATAATTACTGACGAGTATCACATATGTTACCTACAAAACAAGGATCAAATTTATTATCTTACCAAGGGGTACATCTGCAGACATACTGAGTGTCACTGTTGAAGAGAGTGGAGTGGCTTTTGTGAAGAAGTTCAGGTACCTCAGTGCAAAAGTTAATTGAACTGGTTCATTCATCTCTATGGTAACCTACAAAAGAAAACAGATTCATCATTAAAAACATCAAGAAAGTTGCAATCGGCCGGGTGCGGTGGCTCATGCCTATAATCCTAGCACTTTGGGAGGCCCAGGTGGGTGTATCACCTGAGGTCAGGAGTTCAAGACCAGCCTGGCCATCATGGTGAATCCCCATCTTAAAAAAAAAAAGAAAAAAAAAAGTTGAAATCTATTAGCTCATTATATATTAAAAGAAAAAACACACAAACACTTTCATTGGACACTTTGGAAGGAGCTATGAAAATTTTGAAGACTGATACATAGAGCAAAATAATCGAGTATTTAGCTTGTCTTTCCTGTATCTATATTCAGATAACCAAATTATGTGATACGGGAAAGCTTTTCTTTATAGAAAATTTTATAATAAGCAGCCAATTAATTAATGAAATATTAATTTCAGCGCTGGAAACTCGAATGACTTAATGGATCTAGACAATGATTATTATAGCTGCTAACAAACATTGCAAAGATACCCAGACACCCTGTGCCTCCTACTAGAATCACACACTACCAACTATAAAGTATCCTTGCTCTCCCACCCCCAAAACAAAACATCCTGAATATCATCAAGGCTCCAGGGCTATAGCTACCAGTTTGTAGGACACACAGGAGAGAGGAATTTATATATACACAGGGATGCAATCAGCAAAATCCAAACTCTGGAAAACCTAACAAATGATCTAATTTCTTTAACAAATAGATTTTAATGGAAGAGAGATAATAAAATTAGAGGGAACCAAGCTAGGTGTGGTGGCACACATCTCTAGTCCCAGCTACTTGGGAAACTGAGGCAGAAGGACCACTTAAGCCCTGGAGATTGTACCACTGCACTCCAGCCTGGGTGAACAGAGCAAGACTCTGTCTCAAAAACAAAAACAGGAAAAAAAAAACCCCATGAGATTGGCATAGGAGTGGAAATGTGATTCAGGAAACAAGGAATCAGCTCCTGGACTTCATTAATTAAAAAAACAAACAAACAAAAAAAAAACTTTTCAACTGAATTTTACTTTTATTTAAACCAAAGGTAGACTATTCATTCAAGGGACAAGAAAGCAACATCTAATATTTATTGTAAGCTTATAATGTGTCAGACATAGCATATGCTAAGCTATTCAATCCTACGAGGTTGGGACCTTTGTCCTTGATGTACAAAGTTTTGATTTATGCTCAGGCTGCAGGGCAGTGGCACAATCTCAGCTCACTGCAACCTCTGCCTCCTGGGTTCAAGCCATCCTCTTGTCTCAGCCTCCCGAGTAGCTGGGATTACAGGTGTGTGCCACGATGCCCAGCTAATTTTTGTATTTTTAGTAGAGACAGGGTTTTTTCCATATATTCTGTTTCGGTTAAACAAGGGCTGTCTGGGCACTCTCAAAGTTGCATAGAATCTGCTTTCTAGCTTTAGTGACAAGCCTCCCTCTTGTTTAACGTTTGATTCCTACAGCCTGTGACTTTGGCGAAATTGCCACTTAAGGTTGCTCAGCCTGCTTCTCTACCTTTAGAATGGGCTACCAATTGGACCCACAACATGTAAGCTAATATAAGAATTACATAAGAGCTCATAACAGGTAGACTTTCACTCCTAACCATATCCTTCTATTGAGTCGCTGACCTATGCTCAATTATTTGGTAATAGAGTAAGTATCTCCAGAAACCTAAAGGTTAGACACCTAGCTTCCCAATCCTATCCTTAAGAGCCTGTGTGGGCTTGATCCATAAACTACTGTTCCGTGGTATGTACATGTGCTGAATTTGGATGGCATTTATAAATCAATTGCAGATTTCAAAAGTATCCCAACTTTCAGAAATTACTTAAGGTATAATTCCGTCCACTTTTAATTTTAGCAATTAACCCAATGTTAAGTAGTATTACAATTCTATTCAAACTTGAGTATATCTTTGTAGCAATGTGAAAAAAAGAAAACAGTTCTCTTCAAACTATTTTCTTTTTACTTAAAAACTACTTACAGCTTCCTCCTCTTTATCGACATTACTTGTCTGTGACAATTTAATGTTTCCATTTCCAAGTTCTCCACTTGCAGAAAATTTCACTCCATCTTTTGCACAGGAAATGACAACAGCATCTCCAATATGGCTTAGATCTCGGCATATACGTGCAAATTCACCAGAAGGCATCTTTACTACACAGCTGTACTCTTGTTCCTATTAAGAACAAATTTTTTCCAAAAGTTAATTGTTAGAAAGTTAATGATTAGGCACTCTTTCTTAACAGGCAACATCTAAACAATTCAGAATCAAGATTTTCTGATTACTTTTAAAATATGGCTCAGACAATTTCTTAACAACCTCCAACCACTCAAAAAAATAAATGGAGATTAAATGCTCTCTCCAGGGAACAAGAGCCTCCTCCTAATCATCCTTCAGGGATAAAGCAAGAGGACATCAGAGTATGCCACAGAAATGATGATGGTGCAAGCAGGCCTAACTACTTTCTAAAAAAACCTAAGAATATGATATTAGGCATTTTCAACATTCCAACATTTCTTTTCTCCTTTGCTGTTTATAAACCTAACCTGGATAAATTTCTCCTAAGACAGCTTTAAAATTCACTTAATAAAAACCAAGCATTCTAGAAGGATAAAATTTTTTAAGAGGTTAATGGAAGTTAATGCAAATAGACAACTGACAGTAAACAATAAATACAACCAGTTTTAGGCTTGTGGTAAACAACAACTATTCAAATACTAAAAATCTGTCTTTGAAACATGCACCAGTAGATACACTTCTAGAAAAGTTTTATGAAGTAGGCTTAAATTATATTAACATGTCTTGAATGGGGAGGACTGCTTGAGGCCAGGAGTTCCAGACCAGCCTGGGCAAGACCGTCCCCACCCACACACAAAAATAAAAAAATTAGCCAGGCGCCGTGGAACAGGCCTGTAGTCCTTCCTGGCCACTTAGGGACTGAAGCAGGAGGGTTGCTGGAGCCCAGGAGTCCCAGGTTACAGTAAGCTATAAGGCTCCACTAAACTCCAGTCTGGGCAACAGAGCAAGACCCTGTGGAGGGGGGAACGGGGACGGACGGACAAAAAAACCCCCCACCTTCTATTACAGAACTATCATGCCTGTGTACAGTACTCTCTACAATCAGAAATTGATACTCACTGGAATTCCAAGTTGTTCAACATCCAAATCCATCAACTTCATTTCATAGTCTGAAACCTTCTCCTGATCTACCAAAAGAAAGCAAATACTGTTGTGAAATACTGATACAGCGTGCTGATTTTCTGTAGCTTCACAACTCAGTAAAAAGGTATGACTTACTTGGTGCTTCAAATACTAGCGCCAAGGTATCCGCATTATCTTCAGCCCTTAGTGTAATGATATCTTCATTGCCGGCGCATTTTAGTATTTTGGACATACTAGAAGACAGGAGACACATGGTTTAAAATCAACGCCATCTCCTAAAGGTCTGTATTTCTAATGCAGTTAGAAGGGGTTACCACTCTCACCCATCAGGCCATCTCAGAACTGGTGGAGAGTCAACGTACTGCTGGAGAATGTGAATATTAATGCAGACATTTTGGGATGCATCTGGCAGTATTGATACTAAAACACCAGCAGCAGTTTCCCTTCTGGATAGAAACAATCTCCTGCCACCAAGTAGGATGACAGGCTGACACATTCTCGCAAGGGCACATTGTAAACCATTTAAAGTCAACCGCGACTGAGCCGGGTAGATCTCCTGAGCCCAGAAGCTGGAGATCAGCCTGGGCAACACACCGCGACCCCATCTCAGGAACAAAAAAGAAGTCAGCCACAACTAAAGCGTCCATTCAAGGCCATCGGGATATAAGGAGCCTGAGCCCTGGAGCAGTGTTCCTGGCACTGCAGAAAAACCAGTCATTTTCCCGCCACCACTCGCTTTGTGACTTTGGCGCGAAAAAACAGGTTCGCGCTGTAGTAGCCAGCGCGGGCTTTTCGGAACCGCGCGCTCGGCTGGGCCCCAGCCCCCACTGCGTGGCAAGCCAATGAGAGGGCGCAGATGGCCCACGCCAGCCAATGAGGGCTCGGCTCGGAAGCGCTCCCGCCAAGCGCCGGAGATAGGGGTGGGCCGGAGTCGGCTCTGGGCGCTGCCGGGCTCACCTGGTGAGGTTCACGCCCATGGCCAGGTTGCGGTCGCAGCGGTACGTGTCGAAGCCCTCAGACCGCAGCGTGAGCTGCACCAAGGAGACGTGGGACGAGTCCATGCTCTGCAGGTTTACGCCGCTGGAGCTGATGTCCCAGCAGGCCTCATTGATGAGGTCCTTGAGTGCCTCCAACACCTTCTTCAGGATGGAGCCTTGGACCAGGCGCGCCTCAAACATGGTGGCGGAGTGGCACCAACGCGGCTACAGGCAGGCAGGGAGAAGCAAAGTCTAGCCGGTTCCGGCTTCAGGAGCCTCAGCGAGTGGGCGAACGTCGTAACGTGAGCCTGAGCCCTAGAAAGACGACGACCGCTCCCCTACGCCTGCAACCGTTTAATGCCCGCGGGTCAGCAAGCGCGCGCTCTCACCCTGCGCCGCGTTGGGACGTCAGCACGTCGCCACGCCCATGGCCTGGACGGGGACACTTTAGGGCCAATCGTGTCCCTGCTCCCCGCGAGGCCCGCCCTCCTAGAACACGCGTTGGAGGACGCGGGCGCAGGGCGAGGCAGCGTTCCGCAGGTCTCCCCGCCTCTTTGCCTGACTCCTGAACCTGGCCGCTGGACGAGCCCGGGCATCTGTGGGGATCAGGCCCAGGCCCCGGTTCGTCAAGCACCAGCTTTGTGGTGCCTCCTCAGCCTCCCACTTCGTGGGCAGAAAGTTTCCAGCCACAAAAGTGAAAGTGAAATGCAAGTCAAGCCTACCGGGAGGAAAAACCTCCTTGCAGCCTGAATACAGCTGCTGCAAATATGCTTTATTTTTCCATTACAGAATTGATGCGCTCCTAAGTGTCACCTGATAGAGAGGTGCGCTGTTACGTTAAACTTAGCTCTCTATCACTCTTAACATTCCCCCGCCAGCTATTAGAATCAATCGTTCACTGTATAAAGCTTTTATAGCTTTTTTAAAAGTATGAATACACATCTTTTTCAAAATGCGTTCATTCCGTAAACACTTCGAAAGAGTATTTAATAAAGTACCTTTAATTTTATGCCACATTTTTCCTATATCAGTATCTCTTTAAAAGATAGCATCACATGTGTGTAACCTAATTTATCAAGCTCCTGTTGTTAATTACAAACACCTTTGAGTACTTAGGTAATTTTGGTGTCAACTCCTTGAAGTAATACGGCTGAGTTAAAGAGTGTATACATTTAATTTTGTTTTCTTTCTTTTTTTTTTGAGATGGAGTCCTGCTCTGTCACTCAGGCTGGAGTGCAGTGGTGCCATCTCAGCAAACTGTAACCTCTGCCTCCCGGGTTCCAGTGATTCTCCTGCCTCAGCCTCCGGAGTAGCTGGGATTACAGGCACCTGCCACCAGGCCCGGCTAATTTTTGTATTTTGTTTTAGTAGAGACGGGGTTTCACCATGTTGGCCAGGCTGATCTCGAACTCTCAACCTCAGGTGATCCACCCGCTTCAGCCTCCCAAAGTGCTGGGATTACATGCGTGAGCCACCGCACGTGGCTAAATTTTTGATAAATATTACTAAATTAATCTCCAAAAGTTTGCAATTTACATTCTAGCCAAGATTGTGTACGAACATGCTCATTTCTCTTTATTTTCAGAACTAGATATTAGCAATCTCATTTTAAAATCATTGCTAATCTGTGAAAAAATTTCAATTTTTTTTTTTTTTTTTTTGAGATGGAGTCTAGCTCTGTCGCCCAGGCTGGAGTACAGTGGCACGATCTAGGCTCCCTGCAACCTCCGCCTCCTGGGTTCAAGCAATTCTGCCTCAGCCTCCCAAGTAGCTGGGATTACAGGCGCCCGCCACAATGCCCAGCTAATTTTTGTATTTTTAGTAGAACAGGGTTTCACCATGTTGGCCAGACTGGTCTCCAACACCTGACCTCAGGTGATCCACCTACCTCCATCTCCCAAAGTGCTGGGATTACAGGAGTGAGCCATTGAGCCCAGCCAGAAAATTTCAATTGTTATGGAAATTGTTACAGGGTTTGTTCTTTCTCTCTTGCTTTGTTTACACCATTTTCTCTTTAGTTGCTTTTAATATCTTGGTCAGTAGAACTCCTTAGTTTTTCTACCATGTATCTAGGTATGGATTTAGTTTTATTTATCTTGCTCAAAGAACTGCAGATGCATTTCAAATCTGACATTTTCTCAATTATTATGGCTTCAAATATTTCCTCTCCTTAGTCTATTCTTTATCTCTGGAATGCCTTTTTTTTTTTTCCTAGTTCAGCTGTGACTTCAGATAGGGTTCTAGGAGGAGTTTCACAGTCTCTTTCCTGGGTTTTGTGGAGACTTAACTTTACCCTTCTGTGTCAGCCTCTTAAAGCACTGGGTCAGCTTTAAAAGGGAACAGGAAAGGGCAGTTCTATTATAAGATGCCTTCAAGTGTAATACGTACCATTATTTTATGTAGCACAGGAAAGAAAACTGTCAAACTGTTATTTTTTATTATTTTTTAGAGAGGGTGTTTCCCTTTGACACCGACGCTGGAGTGCAGTGGCATGATAACTGCTCACTGCCACCTCCAACTTCTAGGCTTGAGGGATCCTCCTGCCATAGCCTCCCAAGTAGCTAGGGCTACAGATGTGCACTACTGCACCTGGCTAAGTTTTAAATTTTTTTTTTTTAGATGGAGTCTTGCTCTGTCACCAGGCGGGAGTGCAGCGGCATGATCTCAGCTCCCTGCAAACTCCGCCTCTTGGGTTCAAGTGACTCTCCTGTCTCAGCCTTCCAAGTATCTGGGACTACAGGTATGTACCACCACACCCAGCTAATTTTTGTATTTTTAGTAGAGATGGGGTTTCACCATGTTGGCCAGGATAGTCTCTGTCTCTTGACCTTGTGATCCACCCACCTCAGCCTCTCAAAGTGCTGGGATTAAAGGCATGAGCCACCACACCCAGCCTTTTAAATTTTTTTGTAGAGAGGAGGTCCCACTATGTCGCTCTGGTGGTCTCCAACTCCTGGGCTCAAGCGATCCACTCAGCTTCCCCAAGTGTGGGATTACAGGCATGAGCCACTGCGCCCAGCCTCAAACTGTTATACAATGCTTTATCACTTAGAATTTCTATTTTGTTTTAAAAGAACTTTTAGACTTTAAAAACATTCTTATTATATTACTCTTGTGCATACAAGAAAAAATGTAAGCTACACTGGATAAGGCATTTCTACTGTTTCTCCACTCAGTTGCTGATACTGCTGTTTTTCTGTATAATATCATACCCTGTGTTGTTAAGGGTGTTGATGATGCAGCATTTTTCAATAGTGCTATTCTATTGTCTCTCAAATTTCTTGCAAGCCTCTGCTACCCATTTGTAAGTTTTGATGTTGGCATTTTCTTGCTTTATGTGTGATGGACAATCCATTTGTATACATTTCAATATCAAAACATAATACAGCATCATCTGTTTGTGGGTATTTTCCTTTCCTGGGTCCCTTAAAATCTCAGTTCCTTCACAAAATGTGGAATATGTTCATTCCTCCAGTGAGGAACATTTGCTTCACTAAAAACAAATGCATATGCTCCACTACTCTGTTTCAGTTCTGTCTGCTTACATAATATTTTGGTTTAATGCCAAATCACAGTGTAATAGATTTGAAGACATTTTAAATGTCAATTAAATTCTACCCATGTGGGACCTACAAAGCACATGGATTTATTTTTGCTATTATAGAATTGATATTTTCCTAAAAATGTTGAATGATAAAGAGGTGTACGGTTGTGTTAAACTCATGTTAAACTGAAATGAGGACATAAACATGCCTCTGACTGTGGTCAGAGAAGGCCTCTCTGAGGAGATAGCATCTTGCCAGAGAAGACAGCTGTTTGGAGAGTTGGAAGAAAAGCATTCTAGGCTGAGAGAATAGCATGATTATAAAGGTCAGCATACCTGGAATATATTCAGACAAGTTAGATGTAGCACTCTGAGTGAGTGCTAGAGTGGTGCAAGGTGAGGTTGCATCTGGAGCAAGAGTGGTGCAAGGTGAGGTTGTGGTAAGGTTGCAGAGAAGCTGGGATGAGCTCTTGCAGGACTTTGTAGGCTCTCTAAAAGTGCAAGGGAATGTTGTCAACAGCAGGTCTTTGATGTGATCCAATTTACATTTTAAGAGGATACTTTAACATCTAGTAAACATACTATTGAATCAGTAGAAGAAAGAATGAATTAAGTAAATTTTGATCAGATAATTGGTTAAATTATTAGAAAAGAATAAAAGCAGCTGGGCACAGTGGTGCATACCTGTAATCCCAGCACTTTGGGAGGTTAAGGCAGACAGATTACTTGAGGTCAGGAGTTCCAGACCAGCCTGGCCAACAAGGTGAATCCCTGTCTCTACTGAAAATACAAAAATTAGCTGGGCGTGATAGCACACACCTGTAATCCCAGCCACTCGGGAGGCTGAGGCACAAATTGCTTGAACCTGGGAGGTGGAGGTTACAGTGAGCCAAAATCGCGCCACTACCCTCCAGCCTGGGCAACAGGGCAAGACTCCGTCTCAAAAAAAAAAAGTTTCTTACAGAATGATGATGATGATTGATAATTTCTTTCTTTCTTTTTTTTTTTTTTTTTTTTTTTTTGAGACGGAGTCTTGCTCTGTCGCCAGGCTGGAGTGCAGTACTGCCATTTCGGCTCACTGCAACCTCCGTCTCCCGTGTTCAAGCAATTCTCTTGCCTCAGCCTCTCAAGTAGCTGGAACTACAGGTGCGTGCCACCATGCCCAGCCAATTTTTGTATGTTTTAGTAGAGACGGGGTTTCACCACGTAGGTCAGGATGGTTTTGATCTTGTGATCCCCCCACCTTGGCCTCCCAAAGTGCTGGGATTACAGGTGTGAGCACCACGCCCGACCCGATGTTTATTATTTTTGAGAAAGGTTCTCACTTTGTCATCTAGGCTGAGGCACAGTGGCATGACCTCACCTCACCACAGCTTTGACTTTCTGGGCTCAGGTGATCCTCCCATCTCAGCCTTCCAAGTAGCTGGGACTACAGGTGCACACCACCACGCCCAGCTAATTTTTTGTAGAGATAGGGTTTCACCATATTGCCCAGGCTGGTCTCAAACTCTTGGGCTCAAACGATCCTCCCACCTTTGCCTCCCAAAGTGCTGAGATTACGGTATGCGCCACTGTGCCTGGCCTCTTACAGAATTATTAATAATTCCCCAGAAATTGGACAATAACCTTAAGGTTTGCATTTGTTAGGTAAATTGTGATAAATTTGTAAGATGGAATACTGTTTAGCCTCTAAAGTACGATTTGCAAATAGCACTTAACAATAAAGAGAAAAATCACGTTATGAAGCAGAATAAAAAAAGGTATTCCAGTTTTCTAAAATTGTTATATTTGGGTCTATGTGTACAGTAAATGGAATGGAAAAGCAAGAATATAAATATTAACTAATTATCTGGCTGATGGTGTCACAAATAATTTTAAATTTTTCTTGTATTTTCTATACTTTTTTCAGTACAAATGTATTGTTAGTCAGAAAATGAATACTGGGAGAAAATGCTGTAAATTATTTTATGTAGTATCTGGCAAATTTCTTTACAAGGTAATATATATCATAATTATTCTCAATCCTGGCTGCACTCTAGACTCACCTGGGGAGCTTTAAAAAAGCCTATTCCACTTGGCCCTCCTCCAGAAACTCTTAGTTACTTTAGGATGGCCCCTCCATCAGTAATTTTAGCAGCCGTCAAAGTAATTCATTTTTTTTTGAGATGGAATCTCACTCTATCACCTAGGCTGGAGTGCAAGAGGCGTGACCTCCGCTCACTACAACCTCTGCCACCCAGGTTCAAGCGATTCTCCTGCCTCAGTCATCTGAGTAGCTGAGATTACAGGCTCCCGCCACCACGGCCAGCTAATTTTTGTATTTTTAGTAGCGATGGGGTTTCACCATGATGGCCAGGCTGGCTCAAAATTATTTGAGCCTTTCCATAGTCCACAAGACAAATTTGAAAAACTGAGGAAGGGCTGGGTGCAGTGGCTCACGCCTGTAATCCCAGCACTCTGGGAGGCCGAGACCGGCGGATCACCTGAAGTCAGCAGTTCAAGACCAGCCTGATATGATGAAACCCCGTCTCTACTAAAAATACAAAAATTGGCCGGGCGTGGTGGCGAGCGCCTGTCTCAGCTACTCAGGAGGCTGAGACAGAATTGCTTGAACCCTGGAGGAGGAGGCTGCAGTGACCTGAGATCGTGGGCGACAGAGCGAGACTCTGTCTCAATCAATCAATCAAAAACTGAGGCAGATCTTAACTGCAAAATGCAAATCATACTCACTTCCAAGCCATGTGTGGATTAAATGAGATAAGCCAACTAAAGCGATTACTCAGCTCAGGCCTAGCATACAATTAGTGCTCAAAAAGTACTAGCGACCGCTTGGCAAAGCAATGCAGATTGAAGTGTGAGTTCCACTTCTCACCCTGTGATAAGTGAAAATGCTTTTAATCAGGTCGGCTCACCTGGCCTCTGCATGAGGCCTAAATAACGTCTACTTACTTGCGTGAGGGAAGAGCCCTGGGTGCTGCGGGATCAGAACCCAGGTTAGCAAGTATTTGTCAAGCTAGAGCCTCCGGGTGGCGCCTCTCGCCGTCAGTAACCCGTTACCTCCAGAACCAGAGCACCAGCTTCAGCCGTCTGCGTTCAAACAGGAGCTCCCATTGGCTAATCCGACTCTGAAACGCACGCCTATTCCCGCCCCTGATGCTGCCGTCCAATGCGAGCCTCTCAACTCTGCTCCGCCCCGCCCCCGTCGCCCTGTCCCTGGCGTATTTGCGCCATTGGTGGATCTTCCGTGATGGCGGCGCTGCGCGTGCGCACTCGCTCCGAGCCCTCCTCCGGGGAGGGGGAGCTCGCGGGCCGGGGCTAGGGAAGGCCGACCCCGCTCCGCCCGGGTGAAAGGGCGGTGACGGCGCTGGGCGGGGCCAAACTCCAGGGCTGGCTGCTGGGCTGCTAAGGGAACTGTGAGCCGTTCGGAGCCGTGCGCCTCCCGGGCGGGGCGGGGCCGGCTGAGGGAGTGCGCGCGTGCCCGCGCTGAGCTGCCTGTTCAGGCAACTGCGCTGCTCGCCCGCGGCGACGTCGGGCAGGTTTTTCCAGGATGACCGAGCTGAGGCAGAGGGTGGCCCACGAGCCGGATGCGCCGCCCGAGGAGAAGGTAGCGGCAGCCTCGGGGTGGGCGCGGCCGGGACAGCGGCGCATCCAGAAGGCCCGCCGGGGACGCGCGCGGGGGGGGTCCTCTCGTCCTCTGAACCCTCGTCGCGGCCGACGGTGGCCCAGGGCCCGGGCAGCGCGATGAGTCCTCGGGTGCCTAGCCTTCGCGGCCGCGTGTCAGGGATTGGCGGGTCGGAGTCCCGGCTCAGGGTCTGGCTGGGGTGGCTTCTCCCGGGCGCAGGAAGGAGCTCGCCTGGAGTGGCGCACAGCCTCTTGCCTCGCTGGGCTGACTGCGGGACCCCCTCTCCCCCATCTCCCTGAGGCCTTCCTGGAGGTGAAGATGTGCAGTCTTCTCAGATAGGCGGCTCCTCTGACCGCGACTTAGGCTCTCCTTTCCGTTTTACAATGTTATTTTGGGGGGTGGGGGAAATCGGGACGAGGCCATAGCATTTGCCTCCTGGGAGATGTAAATCCCTTCTTGGACATGAAATCATCGGCTTTGAGCAGAGAGGTGTGTTACGCAGTGAGCCACCCCGTCATCAGCAGGTGTTGGAGGGGGTCCTCCCAATTGGTGGGTTTTTTCCTGTGCCGTGTGGGCTCTGGTGAGTAGGGGAGGAGAGTAGGAAGGAGGCCATCTTGGCGGGGACAGCGGCTGGGGGGTGACGGGTGTGGGATGAGACTCCTTTGGGTGAAGTGAAAGGTCTGTGTAGGGGAGTTGAGGAAGGTAGGGAGTGGTTGTATTACTGTGGAAGTTGAATGGCAGCATAGGACTTTGTAGTAGTAGTTGTGCTTTCTGAGATAGCAGTGGTCATGAGTCCTGTATTTGGAAAACTGATCTGACAGTGATGTGTTGAATGGATTGAGGGAGCTGGGACCAGAATGGGGGAGACTGGTTCACTTGGGGATTGCGCATGGGTGACCTGTAGATGTTTTCTTTGGCCCACATGTTGCCTTAAAAATCAGAAAATTTCTCCTAACAATCTAAGTTTCTTGCTGTCTTAGGTAATTGGAGGGTCCACCATCACTTTCTCACCTGATTAATGGTTGGCTGGAGCTGAGGATCATCTGTTCCCACCAATCCCTGTTGCCTTATGCCAGGCTCATGGCTTCTAATGCAGCCTGTAACTTTTTGATGACTGGAAGAAAGGGACATTAGGGAGACACCAAAAAGGAAGAAAGCACAAGATTTGGTGACAGGATGTAACAGAGCAGTCACACTAGGAGGAATGTTTTGGATGAAAGATAATGTTTTTTTCTTTTTAAACAACTTTCATGTTATTGCAATTGACAGTGGACCATCCAAAGAGAACTGTTCATACTGATTTTTTAGAAAACGTATTTTGGCCAGGCACAGTGCTGCACACCTGTAATCCTAGCTACTAGGGAGGCTGAGGCAGGAGGATCGCTTGAGCCTAGGAGTTTGAGATCCTGTCTCAAAAAACAAAAACATATTTTGGAGAAAATTTAGGGCTAGGACTAAGGATTTAGCAGTCGCTTGCAGAGACAAGATACTTTGAAGTCTCCAATTTTTCAGTGGGCTCTTCTGGTTCAGCCTGAAAGAATTCTGACTTACCTTGTTACTGCTAGTTGGTGAGTATGCAAATATTTGGAGGCTCTGTTTAAGGTGAGATCATACTTGATGTCACCGGGACTTTGTAGACCTAGAAGGTGTGAGAAGAGGGAGAAGAAAGAAGGCATGAGAGTTGCTGGGCCATGTTTTTGAAAAGCTAACTATGTACAATAGTTAGAACGTCCAAAAAACAACTATGGGGTTATGAGATGAAACATAAAGATTCTACCCTTCTTTCTGGACTCCTTGGATCCATCCCCCAGAGATAAAGTGCCTGTTGGTCTTACTTTCACATCCCATATTTTTGGTAGGGAGGACCTGAGGAGCTGTCCAGCTAAAGGTGTACTTACATCACTTATACAGTGACATAATGCCTGGGGTCATGAGGTCCACTCGTTGCATGTTGTTCCCTAAAAGACAGCTGCTATGCACTCTGTTAAAAGCCTGATACTCATTACCCAGAATAAGGCAATCAGTCCCTCACCCCATCATCCAGAACTTCTGAATTGTCATGTATGGGATTTTTAATAAGGGCACGTTTTAAAAACTGTGAAATCTATTACTTGTCTTTGAATGTATATAGTAAACTTTTCTTTTCTTTTCTTTTCTTTTTTTTTTTTTTTTAGGCAGAGCTTTGCTCTTGTTGCCCAGACTGGAGCACAATGGTGCAATCTCAGCTTGCTACAACCTCTGCCTCAGCCTCTTCAGTACCTGGGATTACAGGCACCTGCCACCACACCTGGCTAATTTTTTTGTATTTTTAGTAGAGATGGGGTTTCACCTTGTTGTACAGGTTGATCTTGAACTCCTGACCTCAGGTAATCCACCCACCTTGGCTCCCAAAGTGCTGAGATTACAGCTGTGAGCCACCATGGCTGGCCCATAGTAAACTTTTTAAAAAATCCTGATTTATTCTGTTTCATAGTTTGGGAAAAGCCTACTTCCATGACTTTGACTTTGCCAATATTCTTGTGTTAGAACCCAGGGAAATTAGAAATAATAAAACAGGGTTGTCTTTTTAAGGAAATGCATTATGAAATGAGAACTTTTTTATTTCATAGTAGAAGAATCCAGTAAACAATTTTCAAGTCAGTGCTTTAAAAGCTCTGGAATAAATTTGAAAGATTATAATCTGGAGAATGTTTATTTATAAAAGTCATAGGCTGGGTGAGGTGGTTCACACTTGGAATCCCAGCATTTTGAGAGGCCAAGGTGGGTGGTTCACAAGGTCAGTAGATGGAGACCATCCTAGCTAACACAGAGAAACCCCATCTCTACTAAAAATACAAAAAATTAGCTGGGCATGGTGGCGTGTGCCTGTAGTCCCAGCTACTCGGGAGGCTGAGGCAGGAGAATTGCTTGAACCCGGGAGGTGGAGGTTGTAATGAGCCAAGATCACGTCACTGCACTCTTGCCTGGGCCACAGAGTGAGACTCCATCTCAAAAAAAAAAAAAAAGTCAGAAGGTATTTTGTTATATTTAGCATCTGAGAAGGGAATTTTCAAAGCCAATTGCTAATAAAGGAAATGTTCTCCTCTGGGAACTGTGCTTATAATTTTAAAGTCCCAAGGCACAGTATAGTTGCAAAACTAAGAGACTTGGAGTTTAGGCTTTGGGAATGATCTTCCTGCCCAAATATATTTTTACAATGGAGCTTAGGAAAGGGAAGGATGAGATGTGGTCTGAAAGATTGGCATCTTAAAATTTATAATTGAGTTGGCATTTCAGGAGATTTTGTTTTGGTTCTGGGGTTTTCTGCTTTACTTAGTTCCCAAGGTGCTATTTAAATTAGAGCTTTACTTATTTCAAGTCTTCCTTTCTAGATAGGTGAAACCCATATGGAAAGGAAAGAGTGACATAATTTAGAAAGGGGAGTTTAAATATTAACTGAAGATAGCATTTAAAAGCAGGGGCTTGAGTCAGTTACATCTGCCTTGAGCCTTGGCTCTGCCACATAGAGGCTGTGTAACTTTGACCAGATCACCAAAGCTGTGGCAGCCTCAGTTTGTCCATCATTAATAGGGGGGTGATAAAATTGCATGTGCTTCACAGGATATTCATGTGGATTAAATGTATGTATGGGCTTACAGCAGAGCTTGTCACATTGTCATAATATGTTAGCTATTGTTGCTACTGGTTAAAATAGATTTTTATAGGGAAAAACTTTAATATTCATCTTACACTCTTAGAAGGGGATTAAATCTTCAAGTTATACATATTTATAGAGTCTATTCATATTCATTACCTTTTAAGAAAAGTTTTGGCGGATGAGGTGCCTCACGCCTGTAATCCTAGCACTTTGGGAGGCCGAAGTGGGTGGATCACCTGAGGTCAGGAGTTCAAGACCAGCCTGGCCAACATGGTGAAACCCCATCTTTAAAAAAAAAAAAGAAAAGAAAAATTTTATAAAAAGGACACATGGACACAGGGAGGGGAGCATCACACACTGGGATTTGTTGGGGGTGAATAGGGAGGGGACAGCAGGGGGTGGGAAGTTGGGGAGAGAGAGCATGGGGAGAAATGCCAGATAAAGGTGATGGGGAGGAAGGCAACAAATCACACTGCCATGTGTGTACCTATGCAACAGTCTTGCATGTTCTTCACATGTACCCCAAAACCCTAAATGCAATTAAAAAAAAAAAAAGGACTTAGCCTTCTGTGACTTATCTTTTGGTTTATTTTCTTGCTGAATTTTTCAGTACTCCAAATCACAATCAAGCTTTAACTGTAGAAGGACCACTGAACATTGCTGTATGTAATTGTCTTCTTTTATAACTAAAAATGGTTTTCAATAGACTTTGAGATTGAACTACTGAAATAAAATATTAAAGAGCTATAACTACTTCAGGTGTAGGAGAAATGCTTAATTTTTTTCAAGAAAACGTTTTTATTTTGAAAAATAATTTGGGAGTTGAAATATCAGTAAACCTCAACTATGATTCCCAGGCTTAACAGGGAGAGGACGTGAAATATTATTTTGTCATATAACTCAGTATCTTATGTGTCTTATTTTTGTTGTTCAGTGTGATTTTATTTTAAAAACTCAATTACTTCATGATTTTTGACTATTTAAAGTTAGTTTTTCCAAAATCTATTTTTAAAAAATGTTTTGTGTTTGCACAGATTAATATGGTGTTTCATTAGAAGAATTTTTACCATCTTTTCAAGATGTTAAATTGCTCTCCTTGGTTGTTAGAACTAGAAGGGCCTTTAGAGGTGTTTTTTATTTTATTTTTAGGGACAAGTTCTCACCTTGTTGCCCAGGCTGGAGGGTAGTGGCACAATCATAGCTCGCTACAGCTTTAAACTCCTGAGCTCAAGCCATCCTCCTGCGTCAGTCTCCTGAGTAGCTCAGTACTACAGGACCAAGCCATGGCACCTGGATTAAGGTAGTTATTTTATAGAAGAGGATACCACAGCTCAGGGAGTTTAAGTTATTAGCTCAAGATGACGTAGCTGGTTAGGTACAGAGTGGTTCTTATTTTGAAGATCTTCTCATTCCTGGTTGTCATTTTTTATTTTTTTCTCATAGAATTAATTTACAGACTTTAAAAGCTTCTGTATTGATTAACGTTGACAGATACATACCCAAATATTACCTATTTTTCTTATTTGACTACAAAATCAGAAAAATTCTATTGAAGTCATTCAAAATGTTAAATGTTAGAAAGTAAAGTCTAGAGAATAAATGTGGAGAATCTGTGAAGAAAAAAATTTATATTTTTTGGCAGAGAAAGTTGATTAGGCTCAATTTTCCTGGTTATTAGATGACTATGATTTATAAATTTGTAAGCACTTTCCTGGGAGTGGCCACTCTGGTATCCTCAAAAGGCACTTCCAGCACAGTGCTTGAAGACCACAAGGCACCTCATCCAGGCAGCAGGTGAGGCTGCTTGGCAGAAATGCTTTCCAGTTAATGACTGTTAGCATGAGAACCATTTGTTCTAGCAATAAGCAGTCGTTCAGTAATCAACATTTCTCTTTAGAACATTGACTGACTTCAGGGTCTGCTAGGGACAGTGTCTGTATTTCTGAGAGGGGCTGATATTGTCAGTGTTCATAGGATATTATTCAGAATTTTATACCTGTTTTGACTCCGCATAATCAATTTTTTCCCTACTGATTTGAATAAATAATATAACCTTTTAAAATCAATCATGTTTTACGAGTTTTATGTCTGAGCACCTAAGCATCAAGGACAGGGTTCTAGATGATGTTGACTGCATTTTTATATGGATTGATTGAGATTGAGTTTCTCTCTTGTTGCCCAGGCTGGAGTGCAATGGCGAGATCTTGGCTCACAGCAATCTCCACCTACTGGGTTCAAGCGATTCTCCTGCCTCAGCCTCCCGAGTAGCTGGGATTACAGTCGCCCGCCACCACACCGAACTAATTTTTATATTTTTAGTAGAGATGAGATTTCACCGTGTTGGCCAGGCTAATCTCGAACTCCTGACCTCTGGTGATCCACCCGCCTTAGCCTCCCAAGGTGCTGGGATTACAGGCATGAGCCACTGTACCCAGTGGACTGCATATTTAAATTGATAAGGGAGAAAATGATCATGAGAGTCTAACAACTGATGGATATTGGAACATAATACTTGATAAAGTCATTCAGAATATGTTTGACAAACAAGAAGGTTGTATAAAACCTGCACTGCATTACTAATGTAAAGCATTTCCTCTCTCTCACTTAATTCTCAACCTTACAACTGCCAGAAATTATATAATCTTGAATATATTTGATAAACTTTTAAAAATTAATTTTATAACTAATTTCTTTTTTTAAATATTTATTTGCATATATATATATATATATTATAATAGAGACAGGGTCTTCACGATATTGTCTAGGTTGGTCTCAAACTCCTGGGCTCAAGTCATTCTCCTGCCTCAGCCTCCCAAAGTGCTGGTACAGCGTGAGCCACCGTGCCCAGCCATTCTAACTAATTTCACAGTGCAGATAATCATCCTTTAAACTGTTTGAAAAGATCTGAGTGTTACTGTTTCTGATTTTCATACTTTTCCATCTTTCTAGGATCCACATAGTTGGAGGACATTCCTCTCCACAGCTTATTAGCCTACATTCTGTGTTGTTCAGGCCTCTCAGGACTTCTGGACTGGCACCAGAGGCTGTTGGCGTTGAAAAAGGACAGCTGTTTATATATCATACTGCCTTTGGTTTAGAAAAGAGACGGACACTAACTCCTCACTATTAATTTTGCCAGGGTCTCCTTGGAAGAATGCTGATTTGTTCCTGGCATTGGGCAGAGTTCCTGCCTTCCAAGTCTTGTCACATGTGGTTACTTGGTTGGGTAACAGTGAGGCACCCCCTCCCAACCCCCCAGATATGGTTCCCACCAGGCAGCTTCCGGTGCCAGTCACTGATCTTTGTTCTCCTGTTGTTTGCCCCAACAGTAGGGATGGCATTGAACCTGCTAAGTTGAGTGACCTTTTAAAGAAAGTTAAACTTTATGATGTTATTTTGAGTAGGCAATGTGTGTGGTTCAGAATTTGAAGGGAGCAAAGGGTACTCTGTGAAGGTTTCCTTTCTTCCACCTGCTTCTCCCAGGGACAGCCTCATGGCACGCTGTGGTTCTCATGAGCACTGCTGTCTGTGTGCAAGGACCTGACCTGCCCTACCAAAGTCGGACATCTTTTTGATATGTTGCCTTTGGCGGCAGCTCCTTTGCATTAGGATCACCATAGGGCCAGCTTGGGGCTTCTCTGAAAACTTTGCTGAGGTTTTGAGAGTTCTCGGGACTTGGGATTTACAGGCAACACTCTCTGCCCCTGGGTCTCTGATGTGGAGAGGATGTCTACCATCGACACCGAACTCATGAGGGAGCAACTCTCAGAGCTGTGTCTCCACAGTCCATGCCCTGCTAGTGCTGTGGTTTCAGCTGTCTACAGGACATTCCTAGGCGCATGCCCTTCAGTCCACACAAACTGATTTTGTCTCAAATCTGAATTCTCTTTCTACTCTTACCACCCTGCTCTGGTTTCTTTCTCCTGCGATAAAATCACAGATGACTCAGTTACTCTGGCTTGAAATCTCCTATTGCTTTTTTTTTTTTTTTTTTTCTCGCCCAGGGCAGTATACAGAATCTAACCACGTGTGACCTGGAGTCCTTATCTGTTTGTTGCTCTTGGAGATTTCACATACTTCAGGATTCGACGCCTGCAGTATTGAAAACGATTCTAAATTGAGCTCCTCACCTCTCCTGGAATCCTTATCTGTCTTTTGCTCTTTCAGATTTCCCAGATTTCAGGATTTATTGCTTGTCTTATTGTAAACCCTGTGAATTAAGCTTCCTTCTGTTAGGGTTTGCTCTAGATCCCTTCTAGTCCGTCTGCCCTTCGTATCTTCCAGGAGTTCTGAAACAACCCTAATAATTATGGGGCGGGGCGGGGGAAGGATAGAATTCTGGCTCTTTTCATAATGCTTAAACTTGAAGATCTTCTGTAGCCGTCTCTCTCTCTTTTTCCTTATAATTTTTATTTTAGGTTCGGGGGTACATGGGCAGGTTTTGTTCATGGGTAAATTGCATGTTGTTGAGGTTTGGTGTACAAATGATTTTGTCCCCTGGGTAGTGGGCATAGCACTGGATAGGTAGTTTTTCAATCCTCACCAACCTCCTCCTACTCTCCACCCTCAAACCCTGGTGTCTGTTGTTCCCGTCTTTGTGTCCATGTGTAGCTCCCAGTTCACTCTGTAAGTGAGAACATGCAGTAATTGGTTTTCTATTCCTGCATTAATTTGCTTAGGATAATGACCTCTAGCTGCATCTGTGTTGCTGCAAAGGACGTGATTTTATTCTTTTTTAGGTAGCCTTCTCTGGCCCCTCCCACTGCTTGGTGCCTCTGTGTCATGGATTGATTCTTGCTCTTTCCCCTGAAATGTGTTCTTTCTGTCACCCTCTCTCATTTTTACCTATTTTTCTGCTTTTTTTTTTTTTTTTTGAGACCGACTCTTGCTCTTTCACCCAGGCTGAGGTACAGTGGCGTGATCTCAGCTCACTGCAGCCTCCACTTACCGTGTTTAAGCAATTCTCCTGCCTCAGCCTCTCCAGTAGCTGGGACTACAGATGTGTGCTACCATGCCCAGCTAATTTTTGTATTTTTAGTAGAGATGGGGTTTCACCATGTTGGCCAGGATGGTCTTCAACTCCTCACCTGAGGTGATCCTCCCACCTCGGCCTCCCAAAGTGCTTGGATTACAGGCATGCCACCATGCCTGGCCTTTCTACCTATTTAAGTCTTACTTTTTCAAAATTTATCTCAGAGCATCTCTGGCTAGAAGTGACGTAAGCATGTATTATTAATAATTACAGAAGTGGGCTGGGCGCAGTGGCTCATGCCTGTAATCTCAGCACTTTGGGAGGCTGAGATGGGCAGATCACTTGAGGTCAAGAGTTCGAGGCCAGCCTGGCCAACATGGTGAAACCTTGTCTCTAACATAAAAATTAGCCGGGCATAGTGGCAGACACCTGTAATCCCAGATACTTGGGGGGCTGAGGCAGGAGAATCACTTGCACCTGGGAGGCGGAGGTTGCAGTGAGCCAAGATTGCGCCTCTGTACTCCACCCTGGGCAACAGAGTGAGACTCCATCTCAAGAAAAAAAAAATTACAGAAGTGTGTACATATGAGAATAAAATCCATCTACGCTGCTGTCATTCAAACAAATTGTTCAAATGCTTATTCTCTCCCACACATACCGCTACTCATCGCTGTAATGAGAGCAACCATGCATCTGATAGCTTGCCTTTTTATGCTGTTGGAAGCATTACCCCATGTCCTTAAGGTTCTTTGTAAGTAGTATTTCAAACTTTCTTTTTATTATGAAAGAAACAGATAAAAATAAAAGATATTCATTGTAGAAGCATCAGAAAGAAAAATGATCTTAATTCTGCCATTCAGAGATAACCACTGTTCGTGTTTTATGTATATCTTTCTTTTTAGACACGTGACACATTCCTGCACTATGTGTACTACCATTTTATAACCCACTGGTTTTTTAGATTTAAAATATGCCCCAGGCTGAGAGTAGTGACTCATGTAATCCCAGCACTTTGAGAGGCCAGGAGTTTGCAGTAAGCCTGGGCAAGATAGCAAGACCCGTCTCTACAATTTTTTTTTTGTTTGAGATGGAGTCTTGCTCTGTTGCCCAGGCTGGAGTGCAGTGGCGCAATCTTGGCTCACTGCAAACTCTGCTTCCAAGGTTCAAGCAATTCTCCTGCCTCAGCCTCCTGAGTAGCTGGAATTATAGGCGCGCACCACCACACCCAGCTAATTTTTGTATTTTTAGTAGAGGTGGGGTTTCGCCTTGTTGGTCAGGCTGTTCTCAAACTCCTGACCTTGTGATCCACCTGCCTCGGCCTTCCAAAGTGCGGGGATTACTGGCGTAAGCCACCATGCCTGGACTCTACAAAAATATTTTTAAAAATTTGCTGAGCATGGTGGTGCGTGCCTGTAGTCCCAGCTACATGGGAGGCTGGGGCAGGAGGATACCTTGAGCCTAGGAGTTTGAGGCTGCAGTGTAGCCCACTGTACTATAGCTTGGGCAACAGAGCAAGATACTGTCTCAAAAAATATACATGCAACCTAAATATTGCTTAAGTTTTTAAACATTTTAACCCAGTATTAAAAAATTTTTTAGTTGACATATATTTATGGGATACAGAATGATAGTTCCATACGTGTATTCAGTATATAATAATTAAATAAGGGGTAATTAGCATATCCATAAACTCAAACATTTATCATTTCTTTACATTTCTTTTTTCTTTGTAAAAACAGGATCATGCTCTGTTGTCCAAGCTGGTCTGGAACTCCTGGCCTCAAGTGATACTCCTGCCTTAGCCTCCCAAAGTGCTGCAATTACATGTATGAGCCACTACTCCCAGCCTTGAGCTGATTTTTGTATATGGGGAGAGATAGGATTCTAGTTTTATTCTCTGGCATATAGGTACCCAGTTTTCACAGCACCATTTGTTGAAGTGGCTGTCCTTTTCCCAATGTGTGTTCTTGGCTCCTTTGTGGAAAGTCAGTTGGCTGTAAATGCATAGCTTTATTTCCGAGTTCTTAATTCTGTTCCATTGGTTTGTGTGTCTGTTTTTTATTTTATTTAATTAATTACTTGATTATTATTATTATTTTTTTGACTGAGTCTCACACTGTCACCCAGGCTGGAGTACAGTGGCATAGTCTCATTTCACTGCATCCTCCGCCTCCTGGGTTCAAGTGATTTTTCTGCCTCAGCCTCCCAAGTAGCTGGATTACAGGTACTTGCCACCACGCCCAGCTAATTTTATATACATATATATATTTATTTATTTTGAGACAGAGTCTCACTCCATCACCAGGCGCCAGGCTGGAGTGCAGTGGTGCGATCTTGGCTCATTGCAACCTCCGCCTCCCGGGTTCAAGCAATTCTCTTGCCTCAGCCTCCCGAGTAGCTGGGACTACAGGCGTGCACCACCACACCCAGCTAATTTTTTTTGTTAGTAGAGACAGGGTTTCACCATGTTGGCCAAGATGGTCTTGAACTTCTGGCCTCAAGTGATCCACCCACCTTGTTCTCTCAAAGTGCTCGGATTACAGGTGTGGACCACCATGCCCCACCTGCTTTCAGTTCTTTTGGGTATATACCCAGGAGAACTGGATTGCTGGATCATATGGTAATTCTGTTTAATTTGTGGGGAACTGCCACACTTGGGTATTTTTGTGTTTTAGAAACTTCTCGGTTTTAATTTTTTCTGTAGATATAATCTACATAAACAGCTATTGTGATCCTCAGTAATTGGAGAACTACTTTAATGAAGTGTATTATCAAGGAGAGGGTTGAAGTAGCCATTGTCAGTGGGTGTAGAAAGTGATAATATGGGTGAGTTGGGTGACATACTCTTTTGCTCTCAAGTGACCCAGTTTGGGTGATACATTATATGGCCACCCTAGTAATGGAGTTAATATTAGGCAGATGGTCACACTTGGTTATGAAGTCACCTTAGTGTTTATTAGTGTTGCTGTGGGGCTCCCTGAATAGGCAAACTTTAATCTTCCTATGGACAACCTTGGTGGACCAAGGTTTAGGATGAAAAAAAACTGCAAAAGAAGCTTTATTACAGGCCTTTTGTTATATTAAAAATTTCTAGGCCGGGCTTAGTGGCTCACGCCTACAATCCAAGCATTTTGGGAGGTCAAGGTAGGCGGATAACGAGGTCAAGAGATTGAGACCATTCTGGCCAACATGGTGAAACCCTGTCTCTACTAAAAATACAAAAAATTAGCTGGGCATGGTGGGTGCCTGTAGTCCTAGCTACTATGGAGGCTGAGGCAGGAGAATTGCTTGAACCTAGGAGGTGGAGGTTGCAGTGAGCCAAAACCACGCCACTGCACTCCAGCCTGGTGATATAGCAAGACTCCATCTCAAAAAAAAAAAAATTCTTTGAATGATACTGTAAGACATTTTTATTAAATATCAGGGCATTTTTTTTTAAAAGAAAGCTTTTCATTATATCACAAAGAGTATGTCGCCAACATGAATCAAAATGCAGTAGCTTTGGAGACTACATATCTCTTGAGATTTGATGTACTTACCAAAATGAGTAATGATTCTGATGTTCTTTCAGTGTTATTTGAAATTCACCATGAAGCAATTTTTCCTACACATTGCTTTGTTAAAAATGTTGAGTAAATTTTGAGACAAAATATACATCTTTTTCATATAAACATTGAAACTATCATGTTGAGAATTTCATGCATTCTGTGAAGTTTGTGTATTAATCCATGTATGTCTTCCCAGGAAAATGTTAACTGCGGAGGGTTTGAAGGGTGTGCTGGCTTGATCCAGTCCTTTCCCCTTTGGCTTGCGGAACATATCACTTCCTCCACAAGGGAGGCAGCATGAAGCCCCATTCAGTTACTAGTATTGTGAGTGGCTCAGAGTTTAGCATCACAGTTTCATGGCCAGTAGTCTCCTTCTTGGGTCTAGTGACTGTGCACTAATGGGTTATCTGTTATCCCTCTTTCCTCCAACTGCAGTTGTAGAAGAGGGACAGGATGAAGGGTGGGCAGAATAACCAAAATAAGCTTTCCCATTCTGACAAGGAAAGAATGGGAGAGACAGGACACAACAGTATTTTGGCTCACCTCTCTCCTGAGTGGAAATTGGACTAAGATCTCTGAGTGCGTAGATGGAGCATTTTGCCTGATAGGTCTCATATTAGGATGAAAGGATAGAGAGGAGAGACTACCCCTGCCCCCTGCCAAATCCCTGAATGAGGAGAGTTCCATTCTAGGGCTCGGTATTCACACTGGAAGCTTAAATTAACCCAGATGGTCTGTTTGGTTTATTTAAAGATAAACCTAGTTTTGAGCCTGGAAGAATAGCCATGTCCTCTGTAGGTGAGTCTGGGAATAGAGCTTGTAACTTGCATAGTTGTTTCAGTGTATAGGCCTTTAATTTCTGTTACAATCCCTAGTTCTTGCTCTCATCTGCTATCCCATGTGTCTGATACTGGTCCGGAGCTTCTCCAGGGTTTCAGAGGGTAGAGGTTCCTACTTCCTCCAGAGCCTTCCTGATGTACACTCTTGGCTGCATTTTCTATTTTGTTTCATCCATCTTAGCTCTTCAGAGTTTTGTCATCCAGAAATTTGCGAAATCTCACATCCACTGGTGATGGCTGTCCCTTGCTATTTCTAAAGCCATAGTTTCATTCCTTACTGTACTTAATTTGACATTCATTTCATTGGGATATTGGGGCCCAAAGCATGGGCTTCGTCTCCAGTCTTCAGCAGGAAGTTTCAAGTTGTGTGTTTTGTTTTTTATGTTTTTTTTTTTGAGACAAAAATTTTTGTAGAGATGGAGTCTCACTGTGTTGCCTAGGTGGGTCTCAAACTCCTGGGCTCAATTGATCCTCCCACCTTGGCCTCTCAAAATGTTGGGATTACAGGCATGAGCCACTGTGCCCATCCAATTTTGAGAGACTAAGCTGGCATTACAACATAGAAGCAGTTGCAACACTTTTGTTGACATTTTCAGGTTTTGTTTTGTGTACATGGTGAAGGATAAAAATGGTTCCTCTTGACTGATGACACTTGTGAATTCTGGGCTTCTGCTCTTGGCATTAGGACAGGCAGGTGCTGACAGTGACCCTGGGAAGTACCTGTGCTTGGCTGGAGGTGGGTGATGGAGCAGAGGAGTCAGGGTAGGAAACCAGTGAAAGTCAGGAGAGTATGGGTGTTGTCAAAGCCTGAATGTTTTTGAGAAGGAGGAAAAGGTCAATGTCAAGTGCCACAGGAGGGTGTCGAGTAGAATAAGGAGACATATTTTCTCTCACCCTTGTGTGCTTCCCACAGGGGCTCAGATGACAGATGAGAGGCTGTCATCTCAGGTGATAGGACCTAAGCCCTTTTGAGCCTTAAACCTTTAAAATACATTTTATATTGCTGTTTTCTGGGTGTTGCTAAGCTGTTATTTATGATTTTTTTAGCCTCTATTCTCTTAGGAAATAACTACCACTATGCATTTATAACCTGTTTCTTTAAACCATTTTAACAAAATTTTAGAGGTTTTTTTTTTGAGATGGAGTCTGACTCTGTCATCCAGGCTGGAGTGCAGTGGCATGATCCTGGCTCACTGCAACCTCCACCCCCCTGGTTCAAGCGATTCTCTGCCTCAGCCTCCTGAGTAGCTGGGATTACAGGCGCCCACCACCACACTCGGCTAATTTTTGTATTTTTAGTAGCGACAGGGTTTCACCATGTTGGCCAGGCTGGTCTTGAATTCCTGACCTCATGATCCACCCACCTCATCCTCCCAAAGTGCTGGGATTTCCCAAAGAGATAGGGTTTTACCATGTTGGCCAGGCTGGTCTTGAACTCCTGACCTTGTGATCCACCCACCTCAGGCTTCCAAAGGCATGAGTGACTGCACCTGGCCTAGGCTTTTATACCAAAAAATAGTCCATGTATTTTTAACTGCAAATGACTGAGAACTAAATAAAACAAACAAGCTAGAAGTTTATTTCTCCTCACTTGAAAGAAGTCTGGAGGTCAGAATTCTAGCAGCTTCACAGTGTCTAGGATTCAGGTTTCTACTGTCTTGCTCTTCTACCATCCTGACTGTGTGGCTTCTATCTCTAGTATAGGATGGCTGCTAGAATCCCAGCAATCACGTCATACTTCAGTAAGCAGGAAGGAGACAGAGGCCTACTCCTTTCCTGAAAGGATACTTTCTGAAAAATGTGTGATTTTTGCTCATATCTCATTGACCAGAACTAATTTGCATGTTCTTACCTAACTGCAAGAGAAGCTGGGACATGTCCTTCCTAAAGGGTCATGTGTTTGGCTAAGCACTGAGGTTCCTATTACAGTGGAAGAAAAGAGAATGGATGTTGGGAGACAACCAGCAATCCCTGAGAACTCCTGAGGAGACTGAAGATGCCTGTTTTTTTTTTTTTGTTTTTTTTTAATTTTTTTGAAAAATAAAGATGGGGTTTCACCATGATGACCAGGCCAGTCTTGAACTCCTGACCTCAGGTGATGCACCCACCTCAGCCTCCCAAAGTGCTAGGATTACAGGCATGAGCCACCGCGCCTGGCCGAAGATGCCTGTTAAAAATGGACCAATCTACGATGCAATCCAGAGGAGAGGCTGGGAGATTACAAGGATGGAGAGTAGATGAGATCAGTTGTGGTTGCTGGGAGTCTTCATTTAGTACTGGTAAGAGCTGACTCAATGACAGCCAGGCAGAAAGGGAAAGGGGACTGTTTTGTATGTTTGGGGATAGGAAAGAGTGGGGTCAAGTGTATTCACAAGCAGCTGCCTGCACATCCATCAATAGTGGAGTCCAGGAGAGCACAGGCTTTGAGGGTCTTTTGGTGTCTGGTACATAAATGTTTGGTAAATAAAGGGATTAATCTGCAGAAAACTCCCTGCATCCCAGTACCTCCCAAGTATGTCCAGGCCCACTTATTTCTTTCCTTTTCTTTTTTAATTTAAAAAATTTTGAGACAGGGCAGGAGTATAGTGGTACAATCAGGGCTTACTGCAGCCTCCACCTCCTGGGCCCAAGTGATCTTCCCACCTCAGCCTCCCAAGTAGCTGGGACCACAGATGTATATCACTGTGCCTGGCTAACTTTTTGTTTTTGTAGAGACGGGGTCTCCCTATGTTGCCCAGGCTGGTCTTGAACTCCTGGCCTCAAGCAATCCACCCACCTTCACCTACCAAAGTGCTGGGATTACAGGTGTGAGCTACCATGCCTGGCCACACTTTTTTTTCTTTTTTCTTTCTTCCTTTTCTTTTTCATTTGGTCACAGAGTCTTGCTGTATTGCCCAGGCTGCTCTTAAACTCCTGGTCTCAGCCTCCTGAGTAGCTGGGACTATAGCAGCACACTCCTGCCCCTGGCAGGGCACACTGTTCTAAAAGTACAGGAAAAAATCCTTCAGTTTCATGTCCTTCATTGTCTATTTGTGTCTTTTGATCTCTAAGAGCAGTAATTGTTTTTTTTTTTTTTCTTTTGAGACAAGGTCTCACTCTGTCACCCAGGCTGGAGTGCAGTGGCATGATCTTGGCTCACTGCAACCTCTGCCTAAGAGCAGTAATTTTTATCTAACATGATTTTGTGGTCTTACAAAATTGTGTGGACATGACCTGTTGAAGATAGCCAGTAATGGGGCTGCTTTAACAAGAAGACTTTGGATATAAGTTATTGCAGCTGCACCCGCTTCCTGCCATTGCAACAGAAATGTCTCCTCTCTAGATGTAGCAACATGACTTGCTGGAGGTGGCACAGGTACCAATGTGGCTGAGATTGAAACCTAGGTGTCCTGCTGTCTAAAGGGCCTTGTGAGGATGCCATAGTTAGCCTCTTATCAGCTTTATGGGGCACTTCTCTCTGGGGAAATGAATCAGTCACTAATGCAGTTTAGTAGACAGTCTTCAAAATAAGAGGTCTCTGGTGCAAAAATATGAAAGGATAAGGTTAAGAAATAGGTCTACTGCCAGGCGCAGTAGCTCATGCTTGTAATCCTAGCACTTTGGGAGGCTGAGGCGGGCGGATCACGAGGTCAGGAGTTTGAGACCAGCCTGTCCAACACAGTGAAATACTGTCTCTACTGAAAATACAAAAATTAGCTGAGTGTGGCGGGCCTCTGTAATCCCAGCTACTCGGGAGGCTGAAGCAGGAGAATCACTTGAACCTGGCATGCAGAGGTTACAATGAGCTGAGACTGCACCACTGTACTCCAGCCTGGGAGACAGAACTAGACTCCATCTCAAAAATAACCAACCAACCAAAAAAAACAGGTCTAGGCCATCTCTGTTTTGTTACTTGTGGAAACTGAGGCTCATGGAGACTGGCAGGCTGGCCAGATGTCTGATTGCTTCTGGCCATTTTTTTTTCCATGGGCTTAACTCTGACAGCATAAAAAATGAGTCTTTAGTCCGTTCAACTGTAGGTTTATGGTGTCCCATAAATCTGCTTCCAGTATGAAGGTGGCATGTAGATGCCCTGGAATCCCTCCTCGTTGCTTATCTTTTGGCACTTTGAATAGAATCTCTTCCTGCAATGCAATATGCACTGTGTTTGGGTCAATATTGATCCCCTGTTACGATTTTGGGAGTGTAAAAGCTGCCTAAACTTTATTTTCTCACAGGGATGTCAGCTAAACACCCAGTTTTCTCTTGAACAGTTGCCATTTCTATCTCCTATCTGTTCCACAGAATACTATGTACAGAGATTTCTTTTCAATACGCAGGCAGTGGTCTCCCTGTTGAAAATGTATTACTAAGGAATAACTGTTTTAAAAACTTACCAAGAACTGTTTCTTCAGAGATACCAGTCTCTTCAGTTTCTTCTAGGGACTTTTCTTTTTTTTTTGGAGACAGGGTCTTGCTGTGTCACCCAAACTGTTGTGCAGTGGTATGATCATGGCTCACTACAGCCCTGACCTCCTGGGCTCAAGCGATCCTCCCACCTCAGCATTCCAAGTAGCTGGGACTACAGGTGCACGCCACCATGCCTAGCAAATTTTTTATTTTTTGTAGAGACAGAGTTTTGCCATGTTGCCCAGGCTGGTCTCGAACCGCTGGGCTCAAGTGATTCTCCAGCCTTGGCGTCTCAAGGTGCTGGGATTATAGATATAAGCCACTGTAAGCCTGGCCAATCTCCTAGGGACTTTTCATCAGGCAAGTGACATATTGTTCCAGAGGGTTCCTCTGGAGTCCTGGGAGCAGTAGTTAGAGGAACATCTTGTTTTCTAGATCTCAGGGTAGAATCAGCTCCATTATTGGGTTTGGCATTCTAACACATGACTCATATTTCTCCTTGGTCTTAAAATATCTAAAATATTAGAATGAGTTATATGAGAGTTGATAAAACAAAGACTTTTAAGTATCCAGAGGATCAAAAAGGGAATAAAACCATGATGAGGGCCCTTCCTTTTTAGAGAAATTTGGATCAAGATTTTCAGCCTTCATTGGACCGTTCATCTCTTAGCTTTGATGAGTTGGTATAGGTAATGAGGTTGTGAAAGCTGACCTGGAGGGGAGGCTGGTTCTCCTTGTTGCCTTGACAAATCTTGTACTGTCTCATGTATTCATTTGTGTGTGATTCTGGGGCTCAGTTATCACACACATTTGTGTGTGATTCAGGGGCTCAGATATTTAGCACTGCCAGGGCAGGGCCAAGGAAGGGGTGTGGTAGGGGTGGTGATAGTTGAGCTGGAGGAACAGGAATGTGCCTGGAAAGTGGACAGAGAATGAGTCAAGGGTCTTGAAGTATAACAGGAAGGCCAGAGAGTTAGAGGAAAGCCAGTAACGGTGTCAGCATAGAGGAGTGAGATGCTTTAGATTATTTGTTTTTTCTTTGTTTCTTTATATTTTGTCTTCTCTATGAAGATCAAAAAGTAGTTTTGTACTTTTTACAATTATGGAAGCAATACTTATTTTGTGGAAAATGTGGAGGAAAAGGGAAAGTATAAGCCAATTTAAATTGTCTTTGATTTCCCTACCCAAAATATAACTACGATTAACCTTTTCATACATGCTCCACTGATCTTTTTCCTATGGGTTTAAAATGGCTGTTTGGTATCTCTCCCTAAAGTTGTTAAATAAACCAAAGCATTGTTGGACATATAGGTTGCTTCCAGTTGTTTCTTCTTGTAAATGATACTGTGATGACATCGTCTTATAAACTGTGTTTTTTTAGATATTCATTTAAGCTAGGTACAGTGGCTTGTGCCTGTAATCCCAGCTACAGAGGAGCCTAAGGATGGAGGCTGGCTTGAGGCCGGAGTTCGAGGTTAAAGTGAGCTATGCTCATGCCACTGCACTCCAGCTTGGGTAATAGTGAGACCTTGTTTCTAAGAAAATAATAATAATAACAATAAAGTAAAAATAAAGTAGCTGAATACATATTTCTGAATTGTGGTGCTAATTTCCATTTCCATGAGTACCATTTGAGTATAGTATACTAGTATTCTCCAATCCTGGCCCATCAACCTGATGTGAGAAAAATTGTTTCTCATGACCATTTTATTTTTTATATGATGGATTATTAGTGAGGTTGAGTATTTATTTATATATTTATTTATTGAGACGGAGTCTTACTCTGTCGCCTAGACTGGAGTGCAGTGGCGCAATCTCGGCTCACTGCAACCTCTGCTTCCTGGGTTCAAGAGATTCCCCTGCCTCAGTCTCCCAAGTAGCTGGGATTATAGGCATCTACCACCACGCCCAGCTAATTTTTGTATTTTTAGTAGAGCTGAAGTTTTACCATGTTGGTCAGGCTGGTCTCAAACTCTTGACCTCAGGTGATCTACCTGCCTTGGCCTCCCAAAGTGTTGGGCTTACAAGCATGAGCCACCGAGCCTGGCCGTGGTTGAGTATTTAAATATACCTGTTATTTGAATTTGGGAAATGCTTTTTCTTTTTTGCTAATTTTCCTATTGGCATGTTCACATTTTTCTTACTGATTTGTTTTTTAAGTAGTTAAAGAAGTTGATCCCTTTGTTATATACTGCAGATTTTTCTCAATTTGTCATTTTTAGTGTTGTTTGAAGTGTTATTTTGGCTAAACCTATCAGTCTTCCTTTGTTTCTGCCTGTGATGACATGCTTAGAAAGGCCTTAATCCTCCTCTCCTTGCTGCCCCCACCATATACGTCCTTAACTTATATGTTCTTTTGGTTTATTTTTTAAAAAATAGAGATGGGGGTCTCACTGTGTTACTCAGGCTGGTCTTGAACTCCTAGGTTCCGATCCCCCTACCTCGACCTCCCAAAGTGCTGGATTACAGGTGTGAACCACCGTGTATAGCCTTCTCTTAGTTTTTTTTTTTTTTTTTTTTTTTTTGAGATGGAGTCTCACTCTTTTGCCTAGGCTAGAGTGAAGTGGCTGCAATCTCTGTCCCTCTGGTTTAAGCGATTCTCCTGTCTCAGCCTCCTGAGTAGCTGGGATTACAGGTGCCCGCCACCACACCTAGCCTGTAGATTTTATAAAATAAATTTTATAAAATTTATTCTTTTATAAAAAAATTATTTTTATACTTCTAGTAGAGATGGGGTTTCTCCATGTTGGCCAGGCTGGTCTCAAACTCCTGACCTCAGGTGATCCACCCATTTCAGCTTCCCAAAGTGCTAGGATTGCAGGGGTGAGCCACTGCACCTGGCCCTCCTAATATTTTTATAGTTTGTTTTTGACATTGAAATCTTTCATCCATCTTAAATATCTTTTAATGAATGATGTGAAGTAGACATCTAAAATGTGGTATTTTCTTAAAGGATTTTTAAAAATGATCCATTTTTCAAAGTGCTGCCACTGTGATAACTGAGGAGGGTTTGGGGCAGGGTGTGGATTTATGTTGGCTGCCTGCTCAGCAGGGCTGACCATGCAGTGACCAGCTGTCCGCCTGTGTCCATTTCTAGAAACAGATTCACTGGATTATCAGAAGCACTGGCTTCTGTTTTACTGGGATGAGCAGACAGGCCTGCAGTTCAGTAACTTGACATGTTGGAGTTTGAACCCAGGTGGACTGAATTTCAGTTTCATGCTCAACTTTACAATTCTGCCTTCCTGGCTTCCTGGTCTCCACCAGTCATTTTTCTTCATGGGTTGGCCAAAGAGCCCCTAACACAGGGAAGACTTAGAAGTTTCTCAGGGTCAGCCAGCAGGGCCATTAGGAGTGGAGCAGCCCTTGCCTTCCTCTGTACCCTGTCTCAGAGAGAAGAGGAGGTGACAGTGGCCTCTGCATTCCATGGGGCCTGCAGGCCAAAAGCAAGGGTGCCTTGGAGCAGTGCCAGGTCTGTGTGGCACGGTGCTCTCATCCCAAGGCCCAACTCTTCCCCCAGCCTCCACTATGGAGCTCTCCTGATGCTCCCACCCCATTTCCTGATCTCTGTTCCTCTCCAGGCTTCTGTGGAAATTGACTGTCCAAACCCTCATTAGGTGCTGTCTCCTCAGCAGATGGTCTCTGGAGTCAGGCTCTTTGTCTTGGATTTCTGTAGCTCCCAGGTGATTCAGTAAAGGCATATTGATTCATCATAGGGATTCCTGGCAGAAGGGCAAAACTATCAGGGGAAAAAAGTAGCCAGAGATCCCATGCTGAGCTGCCTGCTGACTTGGTCATGAACTCCTTGCTGGTCAGACCTGGCTGATCCTAGCACGTATCGTTGTCAGGTTGAGTTGGTACTAAATCAACTGTGAAGATTAGCAACTGCCTGGGCAGTGAGAACCAGGCCTCTGGTTTCAGGAGGAATTTGTTGTGCAGCAAAATAAAATATTGCCGTCTTAGTGTTTATTTTTAATGTTGAAGTACCACCTTAACAACTTGACAGCGTTAATGCTACATTAACATATGATATACTTAGTATCAATCCCAATGTTTCATTAAAAAGTGCTTAGAATTTATAAAACTAAAAAAGTAAAACTGATGCAACTGCACCAAGTTTGGACACGTTAAAGAATATCAAGTAAAAAACAAATTTCATAAAAATTAAATGTAAAACATAAATTACCATCCCTTTGTAGGTTAGTAGATAAAATTTAATGTTTACTAAGATGTGCTAAATTAATTATATTTACTTCATTTACTACATTTAATTCAAAATTGAAACTAATATTTAAAATGTAGTGATCAGTGGGCAAGGTGGTATTTACCTGTAGTCTCAGCTACTTGGGAGGCAGAAGTGGGAGGATCACTTGAGCTCAGGAGTTCCAGTCCAGCCTGGTAACATAGTGGGGTCCCATCTCTTTTAAAAAAAAAAAAATTAAATTTTTTTTAGAGATGGGGTCTCGCTCTGTTGCCCAGGTTGGTCTCAGGCAGTCCTTCTGTCTGCATCTCCCAAAGAATTGGGATTACAGGCATGAGCCACCATGTCCAGCCTAGGCTCCATGTTGTTTTTTTATTTTTTATTTTTAAAAAACAAACACACACACACAAAAAGAGAAAAAAAACACAGGCAGTGATCTTTTAAAATATGCATCATTGGTGACATTGATATAAGTATATTTTTATGCAAGTTTTTTTTCTCCTGGTGCTGATAAACTAGGAGCAGGGGAATGATGAGAGCACTGAACTGCAACTCTTTTCTCTTAAACTTTCATCTCAGAAGAATCCTTTTTGTTTGCTAACTTTGAGAATTTCTTTTTTCGGCCAAGATTGCAGTCTTTTAATTGCTAGTGTCCTGTGTTTTTGTTTCAAAGACAGCATTTCCTGTTTATCTTGGTGTACTTTAGTTTCATCTTTAGTTTGGAAATTCTTTGAACTGGCATAAGAATTAGTCTCCAGGCAGGCCGGACATGGTGACTCACACCTGTAATTCTAGCACTTTGAGGGGCCAAGGTGGATGGATCACTTGAGGTCAGGAGTTTGAGACCAGCCTAGTCAACATGGTGAAACCGTGTGTCTACTAAAAATACAAAAAATTAGATGGGCATAGTGGTGCACTCCTGTAATCCCAGCTACTCGGGAGGCTGGGGCAGAAGAATTGCTTGAACTTTGGAGGCAGAGGTTGCAGTGAGCCGAGATTGTACCATTGCACTCCAACATGGGTGACAAAGTGAGACTCTGACACACACACACACACACACAAACACACACACACGAATTAGTCTCCAGGCAAAAAATTTGCTTTATTGATTGGTTTTCTTCCTACTCTTGAGGATTAGGGAGAAAAAGAAGAAGGCTTTTAAATGAGGACACCTTGACGTGGATAAGTCTCAAAATATAAGTGGAGTAACTGGAAAACCATGCCACTTAGAATATATGTACCACCCAGGCATTAGGGCTTTATGTTTTAAGTTCTCATCTGTAAAAGGTCAGCAATACTATGTCTCCTGTCCCTCCTGTATTGTCCCACAATAATAGCCAGCTTTTGTATAGTTTAGTTTGAAATATTTTGTCTAGATTGTCTTGAGACCTTTGGGGCTTGCTTTGGACCTTGATCCACAGGAGTAAATACACCTTACACTGTGTCCCAATATCACCTTGCATGCATATATCACTTGGAAACGAGTTTCAGGAAGCAGTACTTACTATTTGTGATATATTCAGAAATTTTCTTTTCTGTTTGAGTCTATCTTATACTTTTATGTACACTTTTTATTATAGTATATGTATAGAGTGTATACATATCATATGTTTACAATGACTTTTCATAAAGTAAGCACATCCTTGCAACCAAGATAAAACAAAATGGCACCAGTCTTGGGGAAGGGTCTCTCATGATGTCTCCTAATCACTGCCCCTGCTCAGGGTGGCCAGTAGCCTGACTTTTGGCACCATATCTTATTTTATATTTTGCTAATTGTGACCCACTGATTTAAGACCCAGTAGGTCTCAGCTTGTAGTTTGAAAAACACAACTTTAGGCCAGGCACGGTGGCTCACCCCTGTAATCCCAGGACTTTGGGAGGCTGAGGCAGGTGGATCACCTGAGGTCAGGAGTTCGAGACTAGCCTGACCAACATGGAGAAACCCCATGTCCACTAAAAGTACTAAATTAGCCAGGCGTGGTGGCGTTTGCCTGAAATCCCAGCTACTTGGGAGGCTAAGGCAGGAGAATCACTTGAATCTGGGAGGTGGAGGTTGCAGTGAACCAAGATCACACCATTGCACTCCAGCATGGGCAATAAGAGCAAAACTCCATCTCAAAAAAAAAAAGAAAAGAAAAGAAAGAACACAACCCTATTTTATTTTCCCCAATAACTCTTAAGATAGGAGTTATTTTTTTATGGATGAAAAAGCTAAGGCCCAATGATGAGATTTCTTCCAAGATCATACAGCTTGTACTGTTTCCCCTTTTTCCCATGCATTTGAGCTGCTCTTCTCTCTGAGGTGAGGGGTGACTTGCTTTGGAAAGGCAGTTGCAGCCCTCTTTGTATTATGTCTTGTTTATCACTCCCTCTTAATGTGTTTCCAAGATTGATATTCATTATTAATGTACCTTTAGTGAGTTCCTGATCTTACCATTCTTAAGTACTGAGAATGTTTTTGGTTTGTGTTTTTTTGACTGAGTTGGAGGCATTTGATCTTGCTTTGGAGTTTTGTGGCTTGGAAACTTTCATAGTATTTGTCTTTGGCCTCTCCCTAATAGGATGAAGCTCTGCAGGGGCGTAGGTGGCATGCAGGTATGACAAATTATGATTGTGCACAGCTCCCCACCAGTTCCTTCCCTGCCTGTAGGCCTTGCCTATAGAGAGATTTCTTTCTACCCTGTTCCCATCTCATGTCTCCCTCAGGCTCCGCAATACCTATATGGAGGGCCTGAGTGCTGAGCTATTCTGTCATCTGTAAGCTTGTCTGATTGTGAGATTGTTACTCCCAGCCAGCACCTCTGGGAGTAGAAGTCCCATAGCCCATACCCGGAAATTTTTCCCCCATTTGCTGAGCCTGGGGGCTCTCTTGGGCCGTGAAGTGTTCACTGGCTGTGGTAGTTCGTAGCTGAGGCCCTTATTCTAAGAGCTTGACCTTCTGGGTTCATCACCCTTGGTAGTTCTCTGGAAGAGAGGCATCTTGGAAACACTGTCAGGGCAAGTATGTCCCAGGCTGTGTTGTAGGCCATGGGGTTATAGCAGTGAATAAACAAAGTCGCTTCCACTCTGAGGATTTGTCTGAATGGAGGAGGTAGACAAATGTGCAATCATTTCAGGTGGTAGTGATGTTAGAAGAATAAAACAGGTATTTCTTAAAAGGATGTACCCCTTTGAAGTGCCAGCATCTGAAGGAGCTCTCCAGTGTGCTCTCCAGTTGGCACAAAGGACAGATGTCTTCTTCTACTTCTTTTTTTTTTTTTTGGAGGCAAGGTCTTAGTCTGTAGCCCAGGTTGGACTGCAGTTGTGTGATCTTGGCTCACTGCAGCCTCCACTTCCACCACCTCCAAGAGATCCTCCCACCTCAGCCTCCCAAGTAGCTGGGACTATAGACGTGCATGCACACTCAGTTAATTTTTGTATTTTTGGTAGAGACGGAGTTTTGCCATGTTGCCCAGGCTGGTCTCAAACTTCTGAGTTCAAGCAATCTGCCTGCCTTGGCCTCCCAAAGTGCTAGGATTACAGACGTGAGCCATTGTGCTCAACTGATGTATTCTGACTCTGCTTAGAGCATTTCCTGTTATTCAAGGAAAACAAATGGAAACCTATACATTCTGTAGGGCAAGATTGAACTGCTTAGGACTCTAAAAGTTTTAACTCTGTATACTTAGTTATTATTCCTGGCAGCACCGTTGCTGCTGTGGGAAATGCAGCACATTCATTACCATCCTCCATTTTATGATGCTTCCTTGGAGGCACCCTTGACCTCCCAACTGAAATCATTTTAGCCTTTGAGAAGGGCTGAAATTCTGTACTTTTAGTCATTAATTGCATTTATGTAACTGTAGCTCTAGGGTTGTCTTTCCCACACAAATGCTGGCAAGCCAATTTTGCAGGCTTTGTAGATAAAGGTGGATGGATTTCATTCATTTAAAAAAATTAATCTTTGAGCTTTCAACAGGTTCAAGGGAAGGAGCTCTCAAGGTCAACAAAGATGAATAGGACAGGCCTTACTTTTTATAATCTTAAAGTCTAAAATTATGGAAAGTGCCCTCTTACTGTAAATATAAGTCATAAAAATCATATGGGGGCCCTAGGGAGGATCTGGCCATCTCCCTTCCAGCTTCTGTTGACATTCCTTGGCTGTAGCCATATCTCTTTCTGCTCTGTCTTCACATTGCTCTCTCTAATCTCCTGCCTCTCTCTTATAAGGATCTATCTGATTACATTTATGGCCCATGTGGATAATCCAGGATAAATTCCTTCTCTCTTAGCTTAATCATATCCTTTGCCATGTAAGGTAATATTTACTCTTCTTGCCATGTAAGATAATAGTCACAGGTTCCAGGGATTAGGAAGTGAATTAATTTTGTTGGGGGAGTTTCCTGCTTACCCATAGACAGCAATCAGAAGAGATTTTTCTTAGTGGCGTTTAAGGATTAACAAGGAGGAGAAAAGACTGAGAGGAAAGGGGGAAAGGAGGAAAGCGCAGGAAGTAATCAGGAACAGGGAGCAGCAGTTTTGCTTGGCTGGAGCAGGTGGTGTGGGGGATGGACTGGGATGGATAGTGGAGAACCTCGAGCGGGAACAGTTTGTCTAATTCACTAGGCAAAAATGAATGAAGGAGGGATGTAATAAGAGCTGTGCTTTTTGAAGATTAATGTGATAGTCTAAGGAGAATAAATGAGAGGGAGTAGGCAGGAATTTGTGGAGATGCCAATTAGGAGGCCAGCCTAGTAGTGAAGGGTTGACCTGTAGGCTTCAGCAAGGATGCTAGTGGTGAGAATGGGAAAGACCCTAAATGAAAGGGTCTGCATAGTGTGAGAACCGAGGAGGTGTGTAGGGCAGGGGATCTGGCAACAGTGATGTGGACATTGCTTTCCATGGGGCCCATTTCAGGGGACTAGAGTCTTGAAGGAAAGCCAAAGGATGAATTAGTGTGGGTGGGAAAGGTGGTGATTATTTCTGAACCCACTGAGTTGGAGGTATCTTGTTGGCAGGTTGAAAGGTTGCACTGGAGCTTGGAGGAGAGGACATAAGTTGTGTTATGGGAGCTGGTCCACAGAAGAGAGGCTGAACTACAGCTTACTAAGGGGCAGTGTGGAAATACAGCCTGGGGGAGTTACTGGCATTTATGAAGTGTGGGGAGAAAGAACAGAGATGTAATTGGAGAGGATTCAGATGTGATTAGTTGTAAATGCAGGCAGCCACTCAAATTGACTAAAAAGAAAAAAAGGAATCCATTGGTTCCTGTAACTTAAAAGAGTAAGATAATTCTAGCTTCAGGCCTGGTTTAATCCAAATGTCACCAAGCTTTGGTCTCCCTCCATCTCTTGACTTCCTCTCATGTTGGCTTCATTTTTGGATTTTAGATGGTAGTAGCTAGATGAAGCAAGATGTCTGCCAGCAGGTGAAAGTCCCATGGGAAAGGTCATGCCTTCCTCCTGGTGGCTCCAGAGGCACAGGAAGTCACTGTTACGTGTTCTTGTCATCTCTGATATAGTCACTTTGGTCAAGGGAGCACAGTGCTCTGATGAATCAGGTCTAAATTATGTACCTACACTTGGAGTAGGGGGTAGAAGGAGTACTCGAAAGCAAAATAAAGAAACTGTTATTGCAGGGTGGAACGAAGCTGGGTGGTAAGACACTAAATGTCCAGGACACCAGGGATCTGGCTGGGAGGGGGAGTGGTGGTACACAAAGCAAGGCTTGGTTGGATGCTACTCAGATGACTGTGAGGATGCTGGAGAACAGTATGTGGGGTTTGACTTCAGGAGCTAACCTTTCAGAAAACGGTTTCTGACACGGTGTAGGCTGAAGCCAGACTCAGAAGTTTGAACAGTTGGTAGAGGAAGGGAGAATATATTGTAGGTGCAGACTTTGTACAACAGTTTGGAAGTAAAGAGGAGGAGAGGTGGATTGGTGGTCCCAGGCTGAACGAAGTTGAAAGAAAAACAGTTTTAGGACAAACATCTGAAAAGTGGAAAAAAATCTGAGAGGAAAGATCATGATGATAGAGGCAGAGAGAGGAGTTGATTGGCATAAGAGAGCACTGGAAGATGTGGGATCTGGGGCCTGGGCAGGGAAAAGAGAGGCCATGTCTCAGTGTCTTTTTGGGCTGCTGTAATGAAACACCACGAGCTGGGTGACTTATGAACAACAGAAGTTTATTTCTTATTGTTCTGGGGTCTGGGAAGTCCACGATTACGGCACCAGCAGATTCGGTGTCTGATAAGGAGCTGCTTTTTGGTTCATCCATGGCATCTCACTGAGGCCTCACATGGTGGAAGAAGGATTGCTGTGGAACCTCTTTTATAAGAGTGCTAATCCCATTAATGAGGGGTTCAGCCTCATGACTAATCACCTTCCAGTAGCCCATCTTCTAATACTGTTGAGTTGGGGGTTAGAATTTCAGTGTATGAATTCTGGGGAGACATACATATTCAGACTACAGAAGGCCAAGACTTCAGATGGGAGTAGGTGGCAGGCACTTATTTCATTTCTCTCCGAAGGAGCTTGTTACTGACAGATCATCATTTTAGGTCCTTTAGTGCAAGCTTGTCCCTGTGGCCCAACACAAAATTGTAAACTTTGTTAAAACATTATGAGTTGTTTTTTTTTTTAAAGCTTATAAGCTATTGTTAGTGTTAGTGTATTTTATATGTGGCCCAAAACAATTCTTCTTCTTCCAGTGTGTCCCAGGGAAGTTTTTTTTTTTTTTGAGATAGAGTTTTGCTCTTGTTGTCTAGGCTGGAGTGCAATGGCATGATTTTAGCTCACTGCAACCTGAGCCTCCTGGGTTCAAGTGATTCTGTTGCCTCAGCCTCTCTAGTAGCTGGTATTACAGATGCCCGCCCCTGTGCCTGGCTAATTTTTTATATTTTTAGTAGAGATGGAGTTTCACCATGTTGCCCAGGCTGGTTTGGAGCTTCTGACCTCAAGTAATCTACCTGCCTTGGCCTCCCAGAGTGCTGGAATTACAGGCATGAGCCACCATGCCTGGCCTAGGTAATTTTTTTAAAAACCTGGAAAATCTCACCAGGATTTTTCAGTTGTTTCCAGATTATAATGGAATCTATTTGATTCTGGTCTCCAGGTCATCAAATGAAATATTTTCAGGCTATAAGACTATAAGTAGACTTTTCTATTAACAGTAAAGCTTGTGAATCTTGGTTTGATATGTACAAACAGAGCCACCAGTATGTATTCCAATTTCCAATTGGAGTGACAGGATGAGAACACAGCCAGTTTCTGAGCAGCTGGCAGTTTGGGGGCACAGCGGGAATTTAGTACTGCATGTGATGGTTATATCTCACAAGGTGCATCCTCAAGTAGTAATGACTCATTTGTCAGGGATATATGGTTATGTTTTACAGTAGTTTGCAAACTGTGTTCTCTGCTGGTGTGTTAGGGGTTCTCCAAACAAAATTTAAATCTGACAGTGAGAGATAAAACAGCAAGGAGACTGAGAAAGAGCAGCCAGTCAGAGTGAGAACCTGATAAGTATGGTATGGAGGTAGCTGAGAGGAGAATGTTTCAAGGAGGAAATGGTCAACTAGATCTGATATTGCCAAGATATATGATAACATGAAGATAGGAGAGTCTATCTGATTTGGCAGCATGGAAATGTTTTAGTTTTATGTTTAAGATGCACTTTAGTCTCCAGAGCCTGGGGAGATGCCACATTAACTTTTCTCTGCTGAGGTAATGGATATTTGAAAATAATTTGATGGCCAGGTGCTGTGGCTCATGCTTATAATCCCAGCACTTTGGGAGGCCAAGTGTGAGGATCACTTGAGGCCAGAAGTTTGAGACCAGCCTGGGCAATGTAAAGAGGCTCTTTCCTTTTAATTATTGTTTTTCAAAAAATATTTGGTGTCTAATCACCCTTCAAAGGTGGCCAAAGGGTGGCCCATTTCTTACAGTTATCATTATGAACTCATAAATTTTCATATACTTGTCTTTAAATCACTTTTTGTTTATTATTTTAATGCTCAAATTGTCCTATCGTTAGCCATTAGGAGTCTTCTTCAATGGCTTTCTCATTTTCAATTTAATGTCATTTGTCAAAAAGAGAAACTATTTAGCATTGTTGCTTTCATAATTTCTTTTCTTTTTTTTTTGAGACAGAGTCTAGCTCCATTGCCCAGGCTGGTATGCAGTGGCATGATCTTGACTCATTGTAGCCTCCACCTCCCAGGTTCAAGCAATTCTCCTGCCTCAGCCTCCCAAATAGCTGGGATTACAGGTGCCCACCACCATGCCAAGCTAACTTTTGTGTTTTTAGCAAAGACGAGATTTCACCATGTTGGCCAGGCTGGTCTCGAATGCGTGATCTCAGGTAATCCATCCACCTCCACCTCCCAAAGTGCCGGGATTACAGGCATGAGCCACCATGCCCAGCCCAAAACTCTTCTATAACTAATATGACAAGTTTGGGATTGAGAACATTGTTAATTCCATGTCCTTCAAGGGAGAAACCTTAGAGTCTATTTGATTGGTACTTGATTCCATGATTGTTGGTTATAAAGCAGGAATACTACAAAAGTGACAATGTAATGTTCCAATATGGTAAACAGCCCCAGGGTGCTTGCCTGCCCACAGGGGTAGAGGAGGTTGGGGCATGAGACACTGGGGACATTTGCTCTCATATCAACTTACTTTGTCTAGGAATCTTTGTAGAAAGCACTGTTGTGAGGTGAGTGACAGTGAAGCAGGTACCAGATGACGATTTATGATTCAGGGGCTTGTCATGTGTGGAATCCAGCAGCTGTCCTGGTTCAGCTTCCTGACAGAGGTCTGGGGAGCACACTTGAGGCCCGTTTTGAGATTGCAAATATATTTTTCTTCTCCGTCTTACTAGATTTTTTGGCACTATTCGACATACTCTCTCCTTGGAAGAGCTTTATCCTAATAAAAGATAAATTGAAAAAAAAAAAAAGTTCCTTCCTTCCCCAGTAAGGCTGAGAACTCATTTTCCCTTAAGTACTAAATAGAGATGCCCGACTAAGGAACTGATAATGGGAGGACCTATTGGATTCCAGTGGGGCTTCTGATTTTTGGTGTCTTTCCCCTAACCCTGGAAGACAATGGGAAAACAAGTGATGTCATCAGAACGGAGCCATTGGCAGAGCTTCCTGGGGACCTGAGTGGTTTTTCAGTCTCTGATAGTCTCTGTTCTGGATTAAGTAATGGCTTGTGATGGGGGTTGGTACTTCCTTCAGCTATTTCGTATTTATAGTTATATGCTTGCTATTAGTAAACAGATACAGATGCATCTACTCTAGAAGGAGGCTTTAATGGGCAAGGCAGGAGAGAGTATTGGCAGAAAGAAGGATTCCTGATCATTCCTTGTCACAAAAATTATTGGTTTAATGTATGAGATTGGCAGTCGTGCAGAGGTTGGGACTCAGTACAACTGTATGTATTTGAATTAGAAAGCCTTGCATTTGTAGAAGCTGGACTTCAGACAGGCTTTCCTCATCCTTTTTTGAGACATACAGATCCTGTACTTTTTTTGGAAACCCCCGTATCACTTAGGATACATTTGGCCACAAACGTCTAAGAAGAAGGGGAGATAAAACAGTGGGACAGCTGACTGCAGCCCTAAAATGCCTCCTATAGTGCTGTTGAGTGCAAAAATGAATTGTTGGCCTACACTATATGTAGCCCAGCTGTACCTGCCACGTAAGCAAACCCTGGATTCTCTCAAAATAATTGGCTGTGGCTACCTGTGCAGAGTGGTTCTAAGTGCCAGGCCGGGTGCTGGGGTTACAGTGGTGAGGAAGTCAACATGGCTTCCCCACAGAGATTTTTGTTTTGTTTTTGAGACAGGGTCTTGCTCTGTCTTCTAGGCTGCAGTGCAGTGGCATGATCAGGTCTCGCTGCAGCCCCAAACTCCTAGGCTTAGGTGATCCTCACGCTTTGGCCTCCCGAAGTTTTGGGATTACAAGCATGAATCACGGTGGGGAGCACTCTTAAAGAAGGATAGGGGCTGCTGGGACACAGGCAATTGGGGAAGATTTGGAGAGAAAGGGATCTCTTAAAGGGTCAATGAAATTTTGCCAGAAGAGAAGTGGGTTTCAGTAGAGGGTGGTTTGCAGACTGTTTTAGGTAGGAACACAAGAGCAAAAGGCCTGTAAGAAAGGTAAGAAAGTACAACCTTTTCTGGAAACTGACTTTAGTTCAGAATGGCTGTAAGAGATAAGGCTGGATGAACAGGTAAGGCCCTGATCCCAAGGGGCTTGTACGCCATTTTAAAGACCTGTCATCTAGGCCCTGGGGAAATGTGGAAGGGGTTCAGAATGGAGAGTGGCACACTCAGAATTTCTGGGAAGGTCTTTGTGCTGCAGTGGCAAGAGTGAAGGTGGGAGTGGACTCTAGGCTGAAGGTAAGGTAGCCAGTTGGGCTGCTGCAGTTACTCAGAAGAGGAATGATGTTGGCTTGTGTTAAGGGAATGACAGGTGGCATAAGGAGTGGATGCAGCTCAAAGCTGTTTTGGAGGTAGCATGAACAAGCTTGGTGACAGATCTACAAGCTGAGGAAGGAGCCACTAAGGCTGATGGCCACGTTGTTCTTTTGAAAATTCAGGGGAAAGGGTACCATTTGCTAAGATAGGTCACATAGGAGGAAGAGGTTTGTGGGACAAGATGATGAGCTCGGTTTTGGACACATGATGAGTTTTAGGTGTCTGTGGAGACATCTAATAGGCATTTGGATTTAGGGTCTGTAGTTCAAGAAGAGACAGCAGGGAGCATGAGAATGAATGGGAAAACTCAGGAAGAGTGGGTGGCAGCAGAAGAATAAGAGCTCTTAGGACCAACCCCCAAGGAACGCTCATTGAAAGGACAGGCCAAGGAAGAGGCAGCTGCTAAGGAGAAGACCAGTTAAAGATGGCCCGGCCAGAGAGGCAGGCGGAAATCCAGGGGGAGGTGCTGCTTGGAAGCCAGAGGAAGAGTGTTTTTTAATAATAGCATTAAAAGCTGCTAAGGGATTGAACAAGGTGAGGACTGAGTCCCTGGTGGGTATCGTGACAAGGTCCTTATTGACCTAGGAGAGCTGCTTCAGTGGAATAGGTGGGGCTGAAGTTGGGTTGTTGTGGTTCGAGGAATGATGCACAGCCAGGGAGGGGACATGAAATGTCAACAGCTCTTCCCAGAGATTTACCCACGAAGTGGGGAAGAAAGTGCATTGGTTGGATGCGCTGTCAGAAGTTGTTTGTTGAGCCTGCCTAGATGGTCGTAAGTAGGGCTGTGGTGAGGGAGAGAGGTGAGAAGATGGAGAGGACGATGGAGTGAGTCTCTGAGGAGGTAGGAGGAGAGGACATGACAAGCACATGGCCGACTCCCAGTGTGGCTGTCCTGGGACCACTTGTCCTTGGCCATCAGTGGTGTGTCCTCTACCAAGTCCCCTGTGGTCTTTTGTAAATAGCTTTATCTGGAAGCAAAATGGCTCACAGCCAGAGTTAGGTTTTAAGAAGCTGAATCTGCCACATACATGTCTTTTCTTGTCCTTTTTCTGAGTGCAGTTAACCTATTAGAGATGCCAAAAGTGAATCTGTCCATCTGGGTAGCCGAACACATTTTCTGTGGATCCCATTACTGTTATGAGGTTTTCGGAGGACAGGCTATGGCCGTACTGGAGATGATTGTAAACTCATTCAGAGTGGGCTCCTCCTTCTGTTTGGTGTTTTGTTCTGACAATTGAACTTGTCAAATGGAGTTAGTATTAGACAGGGCTAAAAGTATTTCTTTGTTATTCCTAAGAATACACACACACAAACCCACGCTCACACACACATATACGTAAATTTTTTTTCAGTAGGAACTCAGATGAAAGCCTACTTGGTTTTTTCAATGAGAGGGCCACCTAAGTCCCTGGCACTTATTAAGGATGCTTATTAAGGATAAACCCATCTCTGGTAATTTCCCTCCTGGGATCCTATCTGTGTGAGTGGGGAGTTGCCCTCCCTGGCAGCTGGCCACAGGGCTTGATCTAGAAGATGGAGGCCATGGTATTCAGCAGAAAGGGTAGGCTTAGACTAATGACTTTCCTCAGGAGGAAGTTGATAATTTGCATATAAAGCAGTGCAGAAATTGTTTGTGTAAATTATGGAGTCAGTGAAATTTGTGAATTTGAATGCATTGTCAGTGGGAAAGGTAGAGTTGTTGGAGGCATAACCCACCAGTGTGTTGAACTCTGCCTTTTAGTGAAATTTCCTTGAAGATGAAAGAAAAAGAGAAGAAAAGCCTAATGATGGTAGTGCTTATTTTCTTTCCCTAGTTTTTAGTTCCTCTTAGGCAAATGCGAACAGAATATTAATATATTTTCTTTAGTGGAGTCCAAAGCTGAGCCATTATCTGGTAAAGAAATGGGGTGGGAGAGAGATCCAAGATGGCCGATTAGCAGCGGCTCAGGATTGTAGCTCCCAGTGAAAGCGCAGAGAGCAAATGGACTCCGCAATTTCAGATGAATTTTTGTTGCCCACAAACTGGGAGATTCCCGGCAGAGGAGCCACATGGGTCGCCAACACGACTCTTTTGGCCGGCACGGCGCTTCTCAGCGAGGAGTGTACAGGACTGGGTGCCCTTTTAGTTGGGCTCGGCTGGTCCCATTCCCACAAGGAGAACAGCAATTGAAAGCGCTGAGGACTGACAGTTTCACAGCAAGCACAGCCGAACCCAGGAAGACCTAGCTCTGTGGAGAAGGGGTGTCCACTGAAGGAAAACTAAGAAACAGAAAAAACTTCATCACCAACAAGCCAGACGTCCACTCAGAAACCCAATATGAAAGTCGACAATTACAAAGACGACAGGTGGATAAATCCACAAAAATGAGAAGAAACCAGTGCAAAAAGGCTGAGAACACCCGAAATCAGAATGCCTCTCCTCCTACAGGGGATCGCACCTCCTCATTAACAAGGGAACAAGACCTGACAGATAATGAGTGTGATGATCTGTCAGAATCAGGCTTCAGAAGGTGGATAATAAGAAACTTCTGTGAGCTAAAAGAACATGTTCTAACCCAATGCAAAGAAACTAAGAACCTTGAAAGAAGATTTAACAAAATGCTAACGAGAATGGACAACTTAGAGAGGAATATAAGTGAATTGATGGAGCTGAAAAACACAACACGAGAACTTCATGAAGCATGCACAAGTTTCAACAGCCAAATTGACCAAGCAGAAGAAAGGATAACAGAGGTCGAAAATCAACTCAATGAAATCAAACAAGAAGGCAAGATTAGAGAAAAAAGGGTAAAAAGGAATGAACAAAGTCTCCAAGAAATGTGGGACTATGTGAAAAGACCTAATCTACATTTGATAGGTGTACCTGAATGTGACGAAAAGAATGAATCCAAGCTGGAAAATACTCTTCAGGATATTATCCAGGAAAACTTCCCCAACCTAGCAAGGCAGGCCAATATTCAAGTCCAGGAAATACAGAGAACACCACAAAGATATTCCTCAAGAAGAGCAACCCCAAGGC
>PVKP010016367.1:0-48295 GCA_004027715.1 Plecturocebus donacophilus
GACTAAGGGGTGGTTTATGCAGAAATTTCTAAGAAAAAGGTGGCAGCTTTTGAGTCTTCAGGTCATTGCCATGGAAAGGGGCAGTAACTCCCAGGTGTTGCCATGGCAATGGTAACTGACGTGACATCCTGGTGGGCGTTTCTTATGGAAAGCTGCTTCCACCCCATCCCTGTGTTGGTCCTCAATTTGATCCAGTGTCCAAGCCCAGCTTCTGGACTTTAGTCCTGCCTCCTACCCCAAAACCACGGTGGCTTAAATAAGATAAAATATATTTCCCTCTCATATATACAAAGAGTGAGGAAGGTGGTATAGCTCCATAGACATCAGAGGAAGAGTCCTTCAATCTTGTCTCCTTCCATCCGCCAGCATTCCACACTGTCTCATGAGGTGAGACGGCTGCTTAAATGCCTGCTGTACTTTTACATTCCCAGAATTACCATTTAACAGTCTCATGTAGGCTTCATATGTCAGCACTTAGCCATGTGGCCACATCTAGCTGCATGGACCGCTGGGAAATGTAGTCTTTTGGCAAGATGTCAATGTGCCTACCTAATATATACGGGAGGTCTGTTATTAAAAGGGAAGAGAAGAACAGAAGGTCTCTGCTTCACCATCATGGCCTTAAATCAAAGATTGACAAACTGTGGGCTGTGGCCAAATTCATACTTCCATCTGTTTGTTTGTTTTTAATTGGAATTTTTATTGAGATAAGTAGTCCCTCCCAATCCAAGGGGGATACGTGCCAAGACCCCAGTGGGTGCAGCAACTGAGGATGGTACCAAGCCCTATATATATCTATACTATGTTTTTCCTATACGTACATTACATACCTATTGTGAAAGGAAAATAAAAACTTGGGACCCCAATTCACTACGCCAAAAGAAAAAAAATAAGTTGGAAGCTGAGGATGGCAAGAAACTGCCTTTCTGTTAGTTTAAGAGCTACAGATAAAAGGCTAAGTATCCCCCTAGGTCGCTACTCTATGATCATCTTATCTATGTAAAGTGCAGATTAACTGAGCACGAGACATCACGTAATTGACTATTCCCCTACCTGTTCCTTTTCTCTTGCAACCTGTGGGTGACTATACCCTCCCTCTTTCCCTTCCAGTCCACTTTTCCCCTTGAAATATTGAAGCCCTCAAAGGCATCCTTGGAGAAAGGCACAGACCACAGGCTGTTTCTGTGATTCCTTGTTTATTGCTTCCTGGCATGACCTTAACCTTGGTAAAATACACTTCTAAATGGATGGAGACATGTCTCAGATACTTTTCGGTTTATACCATGGTAAAGTTTAATTTATAAATTAGTCACAGAAAGAGGCTAATGACAATAATTTTAAAGATAGAACAATTATAGCAATATGCCAGCATCACCGCTCTTGTGCTTTGGGGCCATTATTAAGAAAAATGAGGGTTACTTGAACACAAGCAGTGCAATACCTCAACAGTCAACCTGATAACCAAGATGATGGCTATGTGACTAACGGATTGGTAACGTCTATGGCATGAACGTGCTGGACAGAGGGATGACTCACATCCTAGGTGGGATGGAGCAATGGAGCAGGATGACGAGAGATTTCATCACTATTCTGAAGAGTACACAATTAAAAACTTACGATTTTTTTTTTGAGTTGGAGTCTTGCTCTTGTCACCCAGTCTGGAGTACAGTGGAGCAATCTCGGCTCACTGCAACCTCTGCCTCCTGGGTTCAAGCGATTCTCCTGCCTCAGCCTCCCAAGTAGCTGGGACTACAGGCATGTGCCACCACGTCTGGCTAATTTTTGTGTTTTTTGGTAGAGATGGAGTTTTACCATCTTGGCCAGGATTGTCTCAAACTCCTGACCTCAAGTGATCCACCTGCCTCAACCTCCCAAATGCTGGGATTACAGGCATGAGCCGCCGTGCCTGGCTATGAATTTTTTATTTCTGGAATTTTCCATTTAATATTTCCAGAATATTGATGGTGTTGATGGTGGGCAACTGACACCTTGGATAGTGAAACCATGGGTAAAGGGGGACTACTGTATTTATAGATTTATGTGAAATTCTAGAAGTAATATGGAGAGACTCCTTCTACACAGTGCCCCAATGGTAATATTTTATAAAACTGTAGTATAATATCATAACCATGATATTGATCCACTGACCTTAATGCTGATTTCCCCAATTTCACTTATACACGTGTGTGGGGGGGGTGGGGGGGGGGGGGGGGGGGGGGGGGTGTGTATGTTAGGTTCCATACAATTTTATTGCCTACGTAGATCCATGTATCCGCTCCCACAGTAAAGACACTGATTCCATGGTACGGTTGTATCATAGTTTGTTTAACCATTCACCCATTGAAGAATGTCTGAATAGCTTACAGTTTTTGGCTATGAGAAATAAAATTGCTGTGAACATTTGCGGACAGGTTTTTGTGTGAACATAAGTTTTCCTTTTTCTGGGATAAATGCCCAGGAATGCAATGGTTGAGTCATATGGTAGTTGCATGTTTAGTTTTCTAAGAAACTGCCAGACTGTTTTCCAGAGTAGCTGCACCATTGTGCATTCCCACCAGTCATGTATGTGTATGACCCTGTTTCTCCACATCCTCTCCAGCATTTGGCGTTTCACTATTTTTTATTTTGGCCATTCTCATAGGTACATAGTGATACCTCATTGTGGTTTTTTGTTTGTTTGTCTTGTTTTTTTGAGACAGAGTCTCACTCTGTTGTCTAGGCTGGAGTGCAATGTCGCTATCTTAGCTCACTGCAACCTCTGCCTCCCGGGTTCAAGTGATTCTCCTGCCTTAGCATCCCGAGTAGCTGGGATTACAGGCACCCACCACCACGCCTGGCTAATTTTTTGTATTTTCAGTAGAGACAGGGTTTCACCGTGTTGGCCAGGCTGGTCTTGAACTCCTGATCTCAGCTGATCCGCCCCCCTCAGCCTCTCAAAATGCTGGGATTACAGGCATGAGCCACCAAGACCAGCCTCATTGAGGTTTTGATTTGCTTTTCCCTAATAAGTAGCCAATGATGTTGACCATCTTTTCAAGTGCATATCTGTTATCTGTTTAACCTCTTGGGTGACTCCATCTATTTTTGTAAATAAAGTTTTACTGAAACACATACCTGTTCATTTATGTATCATTGCTGTCTGCATTTACACTACAACAGCAGGGTTAGGACAGAGACTATATGGCCTGCAAGCCTGAGATATTTCCCATCCTTGACCTTTATAGAAAAATGTTGCCAATCACTGTCTTAGGCAAATCATGATTTATTCCTTGAGGCGGCTGGGCACAAGTCTGTCCAGACACAATCAGGGTTTTATTGGCAAGGGAGAAGAGAGGAAATGATGGTATCTGCTGTATTAGACAAACTCTTCCAGTGGTGCTCAAAGATGTTCACTGCAGCATTGTTTGAAATAACCAAAATTTGGAAGCAACACAAAGAGCCTCCAAGAGGAGACTGGGTAAACAAACGTGGTCTATTCATACCATAGAGCAGTGTAACAAATCACAAGAAATGGACTAGATTTATAGATGGATGTAGTTCAAAAACATAACATTGAGCAAAATAAGGCATTTGTAAAATGAGGCAATTATTTGTACAGTTTGATACTGTTTATGTGAATTTGAAATACACAGGAAACAATACTATCAATTATTTATGAACACACACATATTTCTTTAAAATAGGCTGGAAGGATACACATGAAATATACGATGTGGTTTTGCCTTTGTCCGTGGGAGTAGAAGGGTAGAAATAGTACTGGGTTAGTTCATGCAGGGGACTTTGGAAAGACACATGTGCACTGGTTAAGAGTTTAAGCCAGGTGAGGAAGCATAGATCTATAATCCCAGCTATTTATGAGGCTGAAGAAGATCTTGAGTTCAGGAGCTTGGGACCCACTTAGGAACATAACAAGACCCCAGTCTGAAAAAAAAAAATCGAACAATTTAAAAAAATTTAAGTTCATTTTCCGAATATTTCAATTTCAGGAATTTTTTTTTCTCTTTTATTTTTTTGAGAATGAGTCTTACTCTGTCCCCCAGGCTGGAGTGCAATAGCGCGATCTTGGCTCACAGCAACCTCCACCTCCTGGGTTCTAGCTATTCTCCTGCCTCAACCTTCTGAGTAGCTGGGATTACAGGCGCCTGCCACTACGTCTGGCTAATTTTTGTATTTTTAGTAGAGGCAGGGTTTCACCATATTGGCTAGGCTGGTCTCGAACTCCTGACTTCATGTGATCCACCTGCCTTGGCCTCTCAAAGTGCTGGGAGTACAGGCATGAGCCACCATGTCTGGCCCTCAGTTTCAGAATTTGATGACAAGGTTTTAATGTGAAGGTCAGCCGTACCTTTATGTGCCATCTTTTTACTGTTTCCCACTTTATTAAAAGTACACACATAAGGAGATCGCACTGGTCTCCCTAGTTATTAGGGTGTCCTGAGCAGGTAGCAGACACATCATTGATGCCTGCTCAGCAATTGCTCCCTGCCTTTAGGGAGTATCCTTTAGCCATATCCTATTTCAACCCTGTAATTCTGATAGAGGCTGCCAGTCTTCCATCAGAATTACAGGGTTGAAATGCACTTCCTTGGCCACAAAGGTGGGTACTGAACTGCACTGGGCCCTTACATCTTCCTGGCCTCAGTACTTGCTTGGAGATGGACGTGTGGCTAGCTTCCTGCTTGCTGTAGAAGCAAGCACCCTGCTGAGGTGTGGCCTTTGAAATTGATCTGAGAGCTGAGCTCAGGATCTGTTTCCTCAGACCTCTCAACAAGCTTGCGAGCAAGCTAACCCACTGTGCTATTCCCTCTCCGCTTACTAGGAATTCTCTCCTGTACAGCTGAACTCTGACTGATAGTCAATAGATAAGCAAATAGGCTGGGCATCGTGGCTCCCGTCTATAATCTTAGCACTTTGGAAGGCTGAGGCAGGAGGATCACCTGAGGTCAGGAGTTCAAGACCAGTGTGGCCAACATGGTGAACTCCCATCTCTACTAAAAATACAAAAATTAGCTGGGCGTGGTGGCACACTCCTGTAATCCCAGCTACTCGGGAGGCTGAGGCACAAGAATCGCAACCCAGGAGGCAGGGGTTGTGGTGAGCTGAGATGGCGCCACTGCACTCCAGCCTGGGCAACAGAGCGAGACTCTATCTGAAAAAAAAAAAAGATAAAATCTGGGGCCTTACAGGCGATATGTTCCCAGAGCCCCTCTCAAGAAGTAAAACAATAAGTGACTCTATAGGGTGGAGAAATGCACAGAAAAGAATAATTGATCAAATGCAATTGAATAACTCTGGCATGCACCATGGTGTGCTACTCAGAACCTTTTTCAGCAGTATTTCTCAATTTTTGCTGCAGGTTACCATCACCTAGAAGTTTTATTAAAAAATCCTGATATCCAGGATATCTTGATACCCAAACCAATAAAATCAGAATGTCTGGAGTAGGAGCCAGATAGCGGTGTTGTTACAGATCCCGGGTGATTCCAGTGTGCAAGCAAGTTTGAGATGCACTGACCTTCAGGAAGGACAGGCTGTATTCCTCCAGGTGCTATGAGTGTTGCAGGAAGACTGCCCTCAGCTCTCAGTCCCCTTTGGGAATTGCCTCGTCCAGGATCATATTTCCTTCCAGGGGCAGTCCACATCTGTTGACTAATCAATAGGGGGTTACAAAGGCCTGGTTCTTTTGCTACAAAGGGAGAACAATGGGAAGCGACTATAATGTACAGTGCTTCTTGTCACAGGAACCACATCAAGTAGCTACATTCTTGTGATTCCCTCCTTCCTTTTCTTTCTTTTCATAGGTAGTGATCCCAACAGTATCCCTAAAAACCTGTCTGCATGCTAATCTCCATCTCAGATTCCACCTGCCAGGAAACCCAACCTGTGACAATACCATGTTAGATCTTCCACTTCTGACCACCTGACACGGAAGTCAAAGGGCAACACAGGTGAGGTCACTGAATGGACTAGAGGGGGGCGCCTGATCGGAGACAGCCCAGGCAGTAAAGCAATCAGATGTGCTCTCTCGGGTGGGACTCCACGCATTAGAGAGGATTTGCCAGTTGGCAGCAAAGAGAGGGAAGGAAGCAAACACGCTGGCGCCAGCTGATGGTCCTGTCCTTAGGTCTGTCTTGGATCCTGGTGGTTTTCAGGTGGAACTTGATCCACTCATTCTTCATTCATTTGTTCAGGAATAGGTGAGTTCTAGAAAGAGGGATTAGCTTTCTCTCTACTTAGCATGTTTCTAGTCACTAACTGCTTAGATCAAGATTCCAGATTCAGCTTTCTAGGTGTCTGGCCCATTCCTCCAGCTCTGAACAGCTTTTTTTTTTTTTTCTGAGATGGAGTTTCACTCTTATTGCCCAGGCTGGAGTGCAATGGTGCAGTCTCAGCTCACCACAACCTCTGCTTCCCAGGTTCGGGCAATTCTCCCACCTCAGCCTCCCTAGTAGCTGATATTACAGGCATCCACCACCACACCTGGCTAATTTTTGTATTTTTAGTAGAGACGGGGGTTTCACCACGTTGGCCAGGCCAATCTTGAGCTCCTGACCTCAGGTGATGTGGCTGCCTTGGCCTCCCAGAGTGCTGGGATTACAGGCATAAGTTCACTATGCCTGGCCCTCTGAGTTGCTTTAAATTCACAACATAGAAAACTTTCACTCTTTTCACGCAGAAGCTTCCATTTCTGAGGCTGCATTATACTGCTTGTTGTTGTTGTTTTGAGAGGGAGTCTCACTCTGTTGCCCAGGCTGGAGTGCAGTGGTGTGCTCTCAGCTCACTGCAACCTTCATCTCCCGGGTTCAAGTGATTCTCATGCCTCAGCCTCCTGAGTAGCCGGGATGACAGGTCCGTACCAGCACACCTGGCTAACTTTTTTATTTTTAATAGAGATGGCATTTTGCCATGTTGGCCAGCCTGGTCTCAAACTCCTGGCCTCATGTGATCCTCCCACCTCAGCCTCCCAAAGTGCTGGAATTACAGGCGTGAGCTACTGTGCCTGGCCCTGTACTGTTATTTTTATTTTCGTGAATGTGATCTGTATTAAGGAAACTCCTTAAGGAAGGTACAGTGAGACTTTGTGTCTCCCCACGGCCTTATATGATGTATCTGCCCCCAAAACACATGCTAATATTTTGGGTTTTGATACTAGGAATGAGAAGGAAGAACATGAAGTCAAAGAAGACTAGAATAGAATGTGGGGCCTACACTGCTAATTAGCATTCAACATTCATTCATTCCGTAGATATTTACTGAGCAATTCAGTGCTAGAAGCTGGGACCCAGAGAGTTTCCTCCATATCTATGGGTAGCATCATCCCTATTCCTCTGGAGAAATGGCCATCTCTCATTACATATGGTTCTGACGGGACTAGCAATCATAGGGCATGTATGTACTATGTGTATACAGGGCACACGTGATCAGTCCCAGCCAATCACAGTATCACCTTCCCTCAATAGCACTGTAGGCATGTGACCCAAGATGGACCAATCAGAGTCCTTCCCTGGGACATTTATCTGTGCATGCTGGGAGTGAGAAGTATCTTCTTTTCTTTGGTGCTACTAAACTGCAATAATATCAGCTTGGAGCTGTGTACAGCAATGCTTTGGCCCTAAGTGCAATAAAAGAAAGTAAGACCAACAGAGAAAAAGTAGAAAAGAAGGGGAGAGGCAGAATCAGAAAGAGAAGCCTGAAGGCTGGTTTCAGAACCTGAGTTTCCCTTTTTTTTAAATTTTAGTTTATTTACTTATTTGTTACAGAGTCTTGATCTGTCACCCAGGCTAGAGTGAAATGGTGCAATCTTGGCTCACTGCAATCTTCGCCTCCCGGGTTCAAGCGATTCTTCTGCCTCAGCCTCCCGAGTAGCTGGGACCACAGGCTTTCATCACCATGCCCAGCTAATTTTTGTATTTTTAGTAGAGATGGGGTTTTACCATACTGGCCAGGCTGGTCTCAAACTCCAGACCTCAGGTGATCCACCCAACTCAGCCTCCCAAAGTGCTGGGATTACAGGCATGAGCCACTATACCCACCCTAATTTTTTTTTTATCTTTCGAGACAGAGTCTTGCTCTGACACCCAGGCTGGAATATAGTGGTGCCATCTCAGCTCACTGCAACCTCTACTTCCCAGGCTCAAGTGATTCTCCAGCCTCAACCTCCCTAGTAGCTGGATTATAGGAGTGCACCATCACGGCCAGCTAATTTTTGTATTTTTAGTAGAGACGAGGTTTCGTCATGCTGACCATGCTGGTTTCAAACTCCTGACCTTAAGTGTTCCACCTACCTCGGCCTCCCAAAATGCTGGGATTACAGGCATGAACCACTGCACTCAGCCTGAGTGTCCCTTTTACCCTTGGACTTCCCAGAGAAAAACTGATTCTATTTTTAGCTAAGGTTATTTTCAGTTGAGTTTTTTTTTTTTCAACCTATGGATCTTAAGTAATACAGGACCTAATCCTGTCTGGAGAAGAAGGAAGGCAGGGAGGGCTTCTTGAAGGAGGAGACCTCTAAACTGAAACCTGGTAGGAGTTAGGCAGGTGCCAGTGGGAGGCGAGGAGAGTTCCAGGCAGGAGAGAGCATGACAAAGTGAAAACTAAAAGAGGTTGCAATGATTCGATTAGATTGGAGGGTGTTGAGAGGTCAGCTACAGACAGATGTGGGGGAGAGACCTCAAAAGATTTTACATGGCATCTGCCTTGGAGAAATCTCATAAAACTGGACATTAAGATTTACAAAGCAGATGGACACGTCCTCAAAGGACTCAAGTGCATTCCAGACATTCCTGACTTATCCTCATGATGGCCCCAGTGATGTCCATCTGCAAAGTGCTTTGAGAAAATTCTGAGTGGCTTAGGGTACTTTGCTGCTATTAAGTGCCCATATAAATCCCAACTTATTGGCTCAAATGTTTGATTTCCTATTTTTCTTTCCATTTGCGTGTCACCTGTAATTAGAGTTCCAAAGTGCTCCGTGTAACAAAGTGCTCAGAGTGATTTTTCTATTAAAATAGAAAGGAGAGAGGACTCATTGCTTCTGCAGATTGCAAAGTGGAACAGGCAACTCTTTCCATCACCTGTATGGGCAATTGTGTTGAGATTAATGACACTTATAATGATACCCCTCACTTTTTTCTTAAAGGACTGAATTTATCTTTCTCTCCCAAACTCTGTGTATGCGTGGATGTGTGTATGGTTGTGTGTCTACCTTTATTACTTACAGGCTCATCAGCGGCACAAATATTTTTGTTTGTTTGTTTTTTTGAGATAGGGTCTCACTCTGTCACCCAGGCTGGAATGCCGTGGCATGATCACAGCTCACTGCAACCTTTGTCTCCTGGGCCCAAGCGATGTTCCCCCTCAGCCTTCCAAGTGGCTGGAACTACAGGCATGTGCCACCATGGCTGGCTAAATTTTTTTTTTCATAGAGATGAGGTCTTGCTATGTTGCCCAGGCTGGTCTTGAACTCCTGGGCTCAAGTGATCCTCTTGCCTCGGCCTCCCAAAGTGCTGGGATTACAGGTGTGAGCCACTGTGCCAGGCTTGGCAGCACAGATATTTATTGAGCATCCACTATATATGGACAGAAATCTCAGAAACACCTTCTGCTCTCTCTGAGCTCCATCATTCATTCATCAATTGATTCATTCATTCCACCAAGCAAGAGTTACTAAGTACACTCTAGGAAGCAGGCTGTGTGAAGGGGATGAGGATGCCCCGGTGAACAAGATAGGCATGGCCCCCAGCCTCAGGGAGCCCACCTCCTAATGGAGAGGACACACAAAACAAACAGATAATAAATAAAACACTTATCTATTGAGGTACAGGTCCCTTTCAGTGATAGGGATAATCGTTTGTGGATGCATTACTTAGATGGAATGATGGAGGGGGGTCACATTCGAACTCAGAGCGAAAGAATGAAGAGACAACCTCACTGAGGAATGATGCAGAAAGAGTGTTTTAGGAAGAGGGAAGTAGGTTCAAAAGCCCCCAAGGTGAAAAAGAAGTTAGCTTTTCTCAGACTACTGGTAAGTTTGAAAGGGAAGATATAAAATACACACTGGAACCCTCACACAGTGCTGGTGGGGATGTAAAGGGGTGTATGGCAGGTCCTCAAGTGATTAAACATGAATTAAAATGATTTAACCCAGCAATTCTGCTCCTAATGATATACACAGAAGAAATAAGAAACTATGCCTACCCAAAAACCTGAACAGGAATGTTTATAGAAGCACTATTCTATTTTGTTTAATAATTTTTTCAAAAGACAGTCTCACTTGGTCACCCAGGCTGGAGTGCAGTGGTGCCAACATGGCTCACTGCAGCCTTGACCTCCCATGCTCAAGTGATCCTCCCGCTTCAGTCCCCCGAGTAGCTGGGACTACAGGTGTGCACCACCACACCTGGCTAATTTTTGTATTTTTTTTTAAAGATGGGGTTTTGATATGTTGCCCAGGCTGGTCTTGAACTCCTGAGCTCAAGCAATCCATCTACCTCAGCTTCCCAACGTGCTGGGATTACAGGTGTGAGCCACAGCACCTGGTCAGAAGCATTATTCTTAATAGCCAAAAGATGGAAGCACCTCAAGTGCCCATCAATCTCTGTAAAATAGAGATAATTTTTTAATAGATGAATTGAGAAGTGAATATTAGTCTATCCACGCAATGGAATATTATTCAGCCATGAAAAAGAATGAAGTACTGATACATGCTGGAATGAGATGAAGCTGGAACAGATTATACTGAATGAAAGAAGCTAGACACAAAAGGTCACATATTGTGTAATTCCATCTATAGGAAACGTCCAGAATAGACAAATCTACCGAGACAGAAAGCACAATGATGATTGCCAGGGGAGGACTGGCGGTGATGGCTGAAGTGAGTAGGGTTTTAGGGTTTCTTTTGTGGGGTGATGAAACATTCTAAAATGGTGGCAATGGTCATATATATCTATGCATACTCTAAAATACATTGAATTGTATGCTTTAAATGGGTGAATGGTGCAGTATGTGTATTATATTTCAATAAAGCTGTTGCAAAATTTGATCTTGTTTATTACTGCAAAAACAGTGGAGGTACCTTTAGGTGCCTTTTTGTTGTTGTTGTTTTTTGATACTGAATCTTGCTCTGTTGCTCAGACTGGAGTGCAGTGGTGCAATCTCCGCTCACTGCAACCTCCGCCTCTCGGGTTCAAGCTATTCTGCCTCAGCCTCCTGAGTAGCTGGGATTACAGACAGGTGCCACCACACCCAGCTAATTTTTGTATTATTAGTAGAGACGGGGTTTCACCATATTGGCCAGGATAGTCTTGAACTCCTGACCTTGTGATCTGTCCACCTCGGCCTCCCAAAGTGCTGGGATTACAGGCATGAGCCATTGCGCCTGACCTTTAGGTGTTTTAAATAGGGAAATGTCCCGATCTGATTCATTTTTCCAAAAGCTCTCTGGCAGCTCTGTGATTCGCTAGCAGGAGCGAGAATTGAGATGGGGAGACCAGTGGGGAGGTTCTACGGTGGGCTAGGCTCCGTAATGGTGCCTTGGATTTAGGGTTGTCAGATTTAGCAAAGAGAAATACAGGATGCCCAGTTAAATTTGAATTTCAGATAAGCAAAGAATATTTTTAGTATAATATATCCCAAATATTGCATAGGACAAAATTATTCTTTGCTTATATAAAATTTAAATTTTGCATGGGTATACTTACACTAAAATAATTCATTATTTATCTGAAATTCCACTTTAACTGGGTGTCTTGCATTTTATCTGGTGACCCTCCTTGGACTAGGATGCTGGTGGGGGAGATAGAAGAGACAGATAAAAGAAATAGTTTTCTTTTCTTTTCCTTTCTTTTCTTCTTTCCTGTTTTCTCTCTCTCTCTCTCTCTCTCTCTCTCTCTCTCTCTCTCTCTCTCTCTCTCTCTGTCTCTCTCCTCTCTCTCTCTCTTTCTCTTTCTTTTTTTATTCAGGGTTTTGCTCTGTCTCCCAGGCTGGAGTGCAGTGGTGCAATCTCAGCTCACTGCAGCCTTTACCTCCTGGGTTCAAGCAATCCTCTGGCTTCAGCCTCCCTAGTAGCTGGGGCTACAGGAATGCACCACTACACCTGGTTAATTTTTTTAAATTATTTTTTTAGAGATGTGGTTGACTTATGTTGCCCAGGCTGGTCTCAAACTCGTAAGGTCCATGCAATCTTCCTGCGTCGGCCTCCCAAATTGCTGGGATTGTAAGTGTGAGCCACCTTGCCCGGCCTCAAGATATATTTTGGAAGTAGAATTATTAGGACTTGAGCTGGGTGTGGTGGCTCTCGCCTGTAATTACAGCACTTTGGGAGCCTACGGGGAGCAGATCACCTGAGACCAGGAGTTCGAGACCAGCCTGACCAACGTGGTGAAATCCCATTTCTACTAAAAATACAAAAATTAGCTGGACATAGTGGCGGGCGCCTGTAATCCCAGCTACTTGGGAGGCTGAGGGAGGAGAATGGCTTGAACCAGGGAGGCAGAGATTGCAGTGAGCCGAGATTACACCACTGCACTCCAGCCTGGATGACAGAGCGAGACTCTATCTCAAAAAAAAAAAAAAATTATCAGCACTTGATATGAGAAGTGAGGGAGAGCGAGATCTCAAGTTCTTGGCTGAAGCATCGAGGTAGTGGCATTGTGTGCTGAGATGGGAAAAGTGTGGCTGGGTTGCAAATAAATAAGATGAGAGGAATAATTTAGAATTTAATAAATTGAGAGGAATGATTTGGAATAAAGAAAATAATTTTTAGTCCGGGTGCATTGGCTCACACGTGTAATCCCAGCCCTTTGGGAGGCTGAGGCCGGTGGTTGACCTAAGGTCAGGAGTTCAAGAGCAACCTGACCAATATGGTAAAACCCAGTCTCTACTAAAAATACAAAAATTAGCCAGGCATGGTGGCAGACACCTGTCATCCCAGCTACTCCGGAAGCTGAGTCAGGAGAATTGCTTGAACCTAGGAGGTAGAGGTTGCAGTGAGCCGAGATCGCTCTAAAAATACAAAAATTAGTGGGGTGTGGTGGCGGGTGCCTGTAATCCCAGCTACTCCGGAGGCTGAGATAGGAGAACTGCTTGAACCTGGGAGGCAGAGGTTGGAATGAGCCGAGATTGTTACCACTGCACTCCAGCCTGAGCGACAGAGCGAGACTCCATCTCAAAATAAAATACAAAATAATTTTGAGGTTCTTTGTTTCATAGGAGTCAGAGTTAAAGTCACACTAATGACAAGAGTATCTTTGCTTCATGTGAGCCCAGACAAGGCTGGCTTCACAAGCTTGCCCCGGTGCCTAGACAGGCAAGGAAATTGGCTCTTGCTGTCCCAGGGTCTGAGCTGGAGTCTGGGCACTTATCCTGGGGACCCAAGCCATTGCCTCCTCCTTTGGTGCCAGCAGTAACTGAGCAAAGTGTCTCATGAGCATCAGGCTGCAAGTGAATTCTCAAGACAAAAAAAATGGAGAGGTGAGAGAGAGACCCAAGGATGGAACGCAATTTTTTCCCGGGGGGAGGGTAACACTTTCAGAGGGAGAGACTTTGGATCCAGACTGGAGAGATGAAAAGGAAAGAGGCTTTAATAAAAGCAAGAGGAGATTGAGGAAAGAGAAAGAGGTGGGAAGGGAGTTGGGTCCATATGGGACAAGCTTTGAATGACTAAGTCTGAAGTGGCAGCTGACACTGAATCCCGTCTGTGCAGCATTTTTAAAAAACGGAATTATTGATGGGAAAGTTCTCAAGAACAAGGAAATTGGTTTTTTTTTTTTTTTTTTTTTTTTTTTTAATTTTGCTACAGATTGTTTTTCTTTTATTTCAAGCCCAGTTTTTTAAAAAAAAAATTTACAGAATTTTATATTTTGCTAATATGAAAGCATAAAATAGCAACAGGGCAATAGTGTCTACAGCAAGGGAGGCCTTGGCTGAGGCTGACATTCAGAATGGCCACTCACGTCATTCTGACGTTTTGTTCATGTTTCTAAACAACATGCTTTAAAACCATCACCATTTCTTATTTTCATTTTCATATTAATTTCCTGATGTTCACACATTAGTGATCCCAAATGAGGTGTGATTCTTCAATCTCTACTTACAAGAGGGAAGGAAGTAGCAATGTAAGTTGAAAAGAGTTTTGACTCAACTTATGGCTTGTTCAAGAATAAACTATTGTTTGCTATTTTTTTTTTTTTTTGTAATGAGTCTCGCTCTGTTGCCCAGGCTGGAGTGCAATGGCTCAATCTCGGCTCACTGCAACCTTCGCCTCCTGGGTTCAAGCGATTCTCCTGCCTCAGCAGGAGGAAACTCCATCTCAAAAAAAAAAAAAAGGCTTTGTGCTCTACATGGACGTCCATTCTCCAGTTTGTTACTGTCCATGGCTGGCTCATTTGTCCCACTTTTGTTTCCTGAGGTCATCTGGAGGCATTTGAGTCTGTGGTTACTGAAGCCCATCTGCTATAGGCTGAAACGTGACCCCTCAAAAAAGTCCAGGTCCTAATCTGTGGAACCTGTGAATGTTACCTTAAATGGCAAAAGATTTTTGTAAATGTTGGCCAGGTGCAGTGGCTTATGCCTTTAATCCCAGCACTTTGAGAGACCGAGGCAGGGCATCACTTGAGGCCAAGAATTTGAGACCAGCCTGGCCAACACGGTGAAATCCTGTCTCTACTAAAAATACAAAAACATTAGCTGGGTGTAGTGGCAGGCACCTGTAATCCCATGTACTCAGGAGGCTGAGGTATGAGAATTGCCAGAACCCAGGTGTCAGAGATTGAGCTGGAATCGTGTCCCTGCACTCCAGAGTGAGACTGTCTCAATTAAAAAAAAAAAAGTTTTTTTTGCCAATGTCACTAAATTAAGGATCTTGAGATGGGGAGGTTATCCTGGATTGCCAGGTGGGCCCTTTGTAATCACAAGTATCCTCTTAAGAGGGAGGCAGGCTGGGCATGGTGGCTCATGCCTGTAATCCCAGCAACTCAGCAGGCTGAGGTGGGAGGATTGCTTGAGGCCAGGAGTCTGACACCAGCCTGGGCAACATGGCAAGACCCTGTCTCTACAAAAAAAATTTTGAAAAAATTAGTAAGGCATGGTGGCATGCACCTGTAGTCCCAGCTACTCAGGTAGCTGCTGCAGGAGGATCACTTGAACCCGGGAGGTTGAGGCTGCAGTGAGACATGATCATACTGCTCTTCAGCTTGAGTGACAGGTGGAGGCCCTGTTTCAAAACAAAACACATCAAGGAGGCAGAGGGAGGTTTGCACACAGAGACAGAAAGCAATGTGACCACTGAAGCAAGATGTTTCACTGCTGGCTTTGAAGAGGGAGAAAGAGGCGATAAGCCAAGGAGTGCGAGGACTGTGAAGCCCGAACCAGGAAAAGGCAAGACCACAGGTACTCCCTTGGAAACTCCGAAGGGAGCACCGCTCTGCCAACACCTTAATTTCAGCCCAGTGAAATGGATTTTGGACTTCTGGACCCTAGAACTGTAAGAGAATAATTGTGTGTTGTTTTAAGCCACTTATTTTGTGACAGCAGCAAGGGGAGACTGAGACACGCTTTCTTACCTTGTACATGAGAACAAATTCATCTCTGCTCTTGTCTCCCCTACCCTCACTACCTTTTTGAAACCTACTGAAATACAGAAATTGTTGCACCTCTGTAGTCGTGTGTGTGACTGGTCTGAGGAAGGTGGGTAAGGTAAGAGGTACTTGGGGGAAGGATGATGACCATGTCTCTGCCATCTTTCTGGGGCCCCAGTAGAAGCTGAGCTGGGGGTCCTAGGGGAACACACCACATGTGAACAATGAGCAGAGAAAACCCAGGTAGCATGGAAGACACTAAGGCTGAATTCCTAGAATCTTCTCCCATGATGCTTTGCCGATGCTATCTGCAAAGTGGATAGTGGCCCAACATCCTTCTCCCTCCTCCTGTTTTTGGGGAACTCAGCCTCTTGTAGTTTACGTGGTCCTGGAAATCCAGCACATGGTAAACCCCTCCCCACTCAATCAAGAGCTGGGAATGTGACTCCCTTAGGCCAGTCAGATGGTCCTCCAGGAGAGTGATTCTCAATCAGAATCATAGGGAGGGATTGTTAAAAACAGACATTGCTGGGGTTGGACCCCTAGTGTTTCCAATTTAGTGGTCTTGGCTGAGAATTTGCATTTCAAACAAACTCTCAGGCATTGCTGGTTCAGGGACCACATTCTGAGAACCTCTGCTCTGGGAATTTGAATCCTAGGAAATAGAAGATAAGCAGCGATCCAATCCTACAGAGATGGTTCAGGAATTCCCATGATGAAATCCCTGAATCTGATCTGGTTCTTGGCATTCCAAGGGTCTGGTTATTCTTCTTTTTATTTAACTTAGTGAGCCATCCTCTGAGTTCAATTCCTTTCTTCTTAAGGTAGCAAGACTTGGCATCTGTTGCTTGCAAACAAAGAATTTAACAGATTGAGGTTGCAAAGTATACCCTCAATGTGGTAAAAGGTGGGGTCCCATGGAATACTAGATTTATAGAGCACAGGTTAGATACAATCTCTATCTGCCAAGACTGTATTAATATGGATCACAGACATCATTTATTAAATGCCTACATGATGTTTTATGGATGCTAAGAGTTTTATAGGCATTTTATCAGCCTTACAGTTATACTGAAAGAAAGATATTTTTATCTTTACTTTTCACTTGAGGAAATGGAGGTCCAGGAATTTACTACTGGAAAGATATAAAATCAACATAAATATCATCAATGAGCGGTAGGCAATACTGAAAAAAAGACAATATTTTCCTTCCTCTTAGCATGCTTGTCTCTCTGGTTTTCATTTTCTCTGGGTGACTAATGGCCCCATTAGCCTGCCTGCACTGCCCCTGTAAAAATTATTTTAAACGGGCAACAGGAAACATTGATCTTGACCAACATAATTGGGTGTTTAAAATTTTCCAGTTTGAGGCCAGGATCAGGGGCTTATGGCTGTAATCCCCCGAGGTGGGAGGATCGCTTGAGGCCAGGAGTTCAAGATCAGCCTGGGCAACATAGCAAGACTTTATCTCTACTAAAAACTTAAAAATTAGCCTGAGATAGTGGCATGCTTCTAAAGTCCCAGCTACTTGGGAGGCTGCGGCAGGGGGATCACTTGAGCCCAGGAGTTCGAGGCTGCAGTGAGCTGTGATCATGCCACTGCAGTCCAGCCTGGGTGACACAGCAAGACTCATTTATTTATTTTTTAAATTCCAGTTTGCTTACTTGCTTTCTTTTCTTTTCTTTTTAGACAGAGTCTCACTCTGTCACCCAGGCTGGAGTGCAATGGTGTGATCTTGGCTCACTGCAACCTCCGCCTCCCAGGTTCAAGCGATTCTCCTGCCTCAGCCTCCCAAGTAGCTGAGATTACAGGCATGCACCACCATGCCCGGCTAGTTTTTTTGTATTTTTAGTAGAGATGGGGTTTTGCCATGTTGGCTAGGCTGGTCTCCCAACTCCTGACCTCAGGTGATCCACCCGCCTTGGCCGCCCAAAGTGCTGGAATTACAGGCGTGAGCCACTGCGCTTGGCCCCAGTTTGCTTTCTGTTTTAAGTGTTAGATGGTCCATAAAATCTAGAGATTTCAGAAGAGAAGATATCGGAAAAGTGATATTTGGCTTTTGACTTGCAAGTAGATCATCAAAGCAAGTTTGACTGACCTTGGATTTCACATGGAAGGCACATAGGGTGAATGAGATGTTAGCAGAATGGGAAAAAATTAGCTCATTGTTTTTATACAAATAATACTTATTGGCAGCAGCCATTGACGAGCAGCAGCCACGGCTCTGTGGTGTCCCATGTCTGTGGGTCTGAATGAGGGTCACAGGGTGAGGACCAAGAATGTGAGCAAACCCAGGCGCGGCTGCTGCCGCCACTGCAGGCACCCACCGAGCACAGAAAGTTAATGTGGGACATGATGTGAGAGGTATGTGTCTTTACTCCATGTAAGTGATGCACCTTGGAATTGTTCAAGGTCTCCAAGAAAAAGTGGACTCTCAAGTTCATCAAGAGGGCAGGCACACATGTCTGCACCAAGAGGAAGTGAGAGGAGCTGAGCGATGTCTTCACCTCCAGGAAGTGAGTGGCTGCCAAGAAGGACTGAGACTTCTTCCCCTTCTGTGTATAAGAAAATCTTTATAGGCCGGGTGCGGTGGCTCACGCCTGTAATCCCAGCACTTTGTGGGGCTGAGGTGGGTGGATCCTGAGGTCAAGAGTTGGAGACCCTCCTGGCAAACATGGTGAAACCCCGTCTCTACTAAAAATATGAAAATTAGCCGGGTGTGGTGGTGCGCCTGTAGTTCCAGCTACTCAGGAGGCTGAGGCAGGAGAATCGCTTGAATCTGGGAGGCGGAGGTTGCGATGAGCCGAGATCACGCCACTGCACTCCAGCCTGGTGACAGAGTGAGACTCAGTCTCAAAAAGCAAAAGAAAAAGAAAATCTTTACAGAAAAAAAGAGAATGCTTATTTGTATTGGATGCTTATGTTCCGTCTTGCATCACTTGATCATCTTTTACCTTAGTCACTGCTGCAGCAGCGGGCTTTGCGCACGTGTAACCTGACAGTGCTTCCTGTTAGTTGCGCTGGGTACCTCCTGCTCTTTGTCCTAGAGCGTCTCTGCTGCCTTGGCACGGAACATCCATGAGAATCCATTTACTTATACCCAATCTAGAAGTGACAGGTTGTTAAGACTCCCGGCCTAGCCTTTCTCCAGTAGGGGATGAGTCACTGGACAAAGGCTTCCCTCTTCCGGCTCTTATTTCTTGGGAGGACAATTCTGAGTTGTGTTCTAAGTCTCCTTAGAAGGTGCTAGTGGGATGAGCCTAAATTGCTACAGTACGACCAACTCAAAGATGCTCTTTTTTTTTTTTTTTTTTTTGAGATGGAGTCTTGCTGTGTCACCCAGGCTGGAGTGCAGTGGCGCGATCTCGGCTCACTGCAAACTCCGCCTCCCAGGCTCAAGCAATTTTCCTAACTCAGCCTCTCGAGTAGCTGGAATTACAGGCACCTGCCACCACATCCCACTAATTTTGTAGTTTTAGTAGAAACGAGATTTCACCATGTTGGCCAGGCTGGTCTTGAACTCCTGACCTGAAGTGATCCACCTACCTCAGCCTCCCAAAGTGCTGTGATTACAGGTGGCAGCCACTGTGCCTGGCTCAAAAATGCCCTTTCAATTAACTGTCTGTTCTTCTCTGTCTCACTCTTCTTAGTCTCCCAGCCCTCTTCTCTGGAATCACTGTTCTAAATAAACTAACTGCCTGCAAACCCAGGGCTCAGGCTTGCTTACTGCGGGAACCCGGGCTAGGACAACATTCACTGTAGAAAATTAGACTATACGGATGGGCATGGTATTTCAAGCCTGTAATCCCAGGATTTTAGGAGGCCGAGGCAGGCAGATTGCTTGAGCCCAGGAGTTTGAGACCAGCCTGGACACCATGGTGAAACCCTCTCTACTAAATAAATAAATACTTAAGTAAATGAGCTGGGCGGGCTAGCACAGGCCTGTAGTCCCAGCTACTCGGGAGGCTACTGCAGGAGGAGTGATTGAAGGCGGAGGTTGCGGTAAGCTGGGGCAGCACTCCAGCCTGGGTGACAGTGTGAGACCTCGTCTCAAAAGAAAGGAAGAGAAAAGAAAGGAAAAGAAAATTAGAATATGGAGATAAAGAAAAATAATATGAAAATCACCCATAATCTTGCCTTCTCTAGAAATTTCTTCCATGCAGGTTTGGGTGTATATTCTTCCTTTTAGAATGCACATACACACTTGAAAAAAAAAAGATGCAACAGGTTATAATGTATATATGGTTATATAGCCTGACTTTTTTCACTTGCTATATTGTGAAATTCTTTTCATGTGATAAAATTTTCTCCTCCAATCTAACGTTTAATAGCTTTACAGTAGTTCATTTATTCATTCAACATTTATTGAGCAGCTACTATGTCCCAGGCACTGTTTGGGGTGCTGAAAACATAGTAGTGAATAAAACAGATCAGGCTTCTATTCTCATGGAGCTAGCATTCTAGATAGCGTCTTTTTCTTTTTGTTCGTTTCTTTCTTTTGCTTTCTTTCTTTTCTTTCTCTCTTTGCTTCCTTCCTTTCCTCCCTCCTTCCCCTCTCTCTCCTTCTTTCCCTCTCTCTCGTCTCTTTTCTTTCTTGCTTTTCCATTTCCATTTCTGTTTCCGTTTCCTTTCCCCCCCCCTTTTTTTTTTTTTTGAGATAGAGTCTCACTCTGTCACCCAGGCTGGAATGCAGTGGCACGATCTTGGCTTACTGCAACCTCTGCCTCCCAGGTTCCAGCAATTCTCTTGCCTCAGCCTCCTGAGTAGCTGGGTTTACAGGTGTATACCATGCCCAGCTCATTTGTATATTTTTAGTAGAGACGGAATTTCACCACGTTGGCCAAGATGGTCTTGATCTCTTGATCTCATGATTCGCCTGCCTCGGCCTCCTAAAATGCCGGGATTACATGGATTTTGGGGATGGGAGGGGGCGGCGAGGGGAGGAATGTGTGTGTGTGTGTGTGTGTGTGTGTGTAGTTACATAAAAATAAAGTCATTCTTATGCCTTTGCATCCTCCTGAGTGACTTAGAATAATAGTCTCCAGTCCCATCCAGGTTGCTAGGAATGCCATTAACTCACTTTTTTATGGCTGAGTAGTAGTCCATCATATATATATGTACATACCACATTTTCTTTTCCCACTCGTTGATTCTCGTTTAGATTTTAATTTAAATAACATCTTAAAGAGATTTTCACTGTCAATCCTTACTCCTGCCCCTTGCCTTACCTTATTTTGTTTTCTTCTTAGTGCGTATCACTGATTCAAATGTTCATATTTATTTGTTTAAAGTCTCCCTTCCCACTTAAATGACGTTAGGGTTTTTTGTTTTGTTTAAATGCTGAATTCTTGGTGCCTGACATATAGTAGTCGCTCAATGCATGTTTGCTGAATGAAGGAGCAATGCTTGGCGCGACGTCAGAGCTTAGCATAAGTGATAGGCAGGATAGCTGATGGGCTGAAGGGCAGCTGCGTAGACCTCCGCCTTGGGCGCCACAAGCCACTAGCCTGACCAAGCGCGCACAGGGGCAGCCCGGGGGGCGTGGCGGGGGCGTGGCCGCCCACCCGGAACCCTAGAGCGACTGCGGCTGTGGTTTCCGGCCGTAGCGAACACTTCCCGTGGAGGGACTGTCCCGTGGCACCAAGTAGAGCCGAAGAGAACGTGGAGCGCCAGGAGCGGCGACGATGGACGACTGCAGCCTAGAGGAGTTCCGTCGGCGCTGGCAGGAGGAGCTGGCGCAGGCCCAGGCGCCAAGGAAGTGGCGGCGGCCCGAGGCTGCCGAGAGGCGGGCGCGGCGGCCGGAGGTGGCCCCCGGGCGCGGCGAACAGGCCTCGGGGGACCCGGCGCTGGCCCAGGGTCTCCTGGAGGGCGCAAGGAGGCCTCCGGCGGCGCGGGCGACTCGTGCCGAGGGGCAGGACGTGGCGACCCGGTCCCGTTCTCCTCGGGCCCGCGAGGGCGCCGGGGCCGGGGAGCAGCTGGTGGACCAGCTCATCCGCGACCTGGTGAGTGGACGTCGCCTCTCGCCGAGGCCCGCGCACGCCCCCGCCCTCAGGACAAACCCCTGCAGTGATTTGGAGAGTAACTGTGTGCCTCTAGTTACCCGAGAAAATGAGTAGACGCACAAACACCGATGTTTGTGCGTGCATAGGGTCTTTCTGGAAGCAGCGCTTCTCAGTCGGGCGATTTTGTTCCCCCCAGATTTGGCAGTGTCTGTAGAGATTTTTGGGTGTCTCGGGGTGTGTATGTGTGCATGTTACTGGGCATCTAGTGGGTAGAGGCCAGAGATGCTCGTGAACATCCTACAATGCACAGGACAGCACGCACAAAAAATTATCCAGGCCAAAATGTCAGCGAGTGTGTGTGAGGTTGAGAAATCCTGCTCTTGAAAGCTACCTAAACTTTCAACAAAGGTTGCTTTTGAAAAGGAGGACCCAGGTAATAGATAGGAAGGAATTTTAACTTTTCTTTGCATACTGTTTGCACTAGTTAATTTTTGTAACCGTGCACATATTCAAAAAGATTTACTCAGTAAAAAAAGGAAGGAGAGGAGGAAGAACTCTTGGGCACTTTCATTAGGATAGAGTTTCATATCTTTTTGTGGGGCGTAGATCCCTTGGAGAATCTAGAGGAAGCTGGGGACCCTCTGTCCGTTAAAAATAACCACCTTGAGAAAGTTGGGAAAATCCGGATCACCTGAAATGCATCCGTGGCTCCCAGGTTAAGAGGACAAGGCGGCAGGTTTTAATGGTTTGATTTAAATTAGGCTCAAAGAAAGGCTCTACAGCTTTCTAATTGGGAACAATTCTCCCCTCTCCCCCCGTCCCTCTCCCTCCTCTCCTTCTCTCTCTTTTTTTTGAGACAGCGTTTGCTCTGTTCTCTCTCTTTCTTTCTTCTCTCTCTCTCTTTCTTTTTTCTTTTTTTTTATTTCTTGAGACAGGGTCTTGCTGTGTTGCCCAGGCTAGAGTGCAGTGTTGCCCTGTCTGCTCACTGCAGCTTCAAAGTGTCTGGCTCAAGCCATCCCCCTGCCTCCGCATCCCGAGTAGCTGCGACTACACGCAGGCGCCACCACACTCAGAATTTTTAAATTTTTTGGTGGCGACGAGGTCACCCTGTGTTGCCCACTCTGGTCTCAAACTCCCGGGCTCAAGTGATCCTCTCAATTGGAAATAATTCTTTAAGTGGCAAGCTGTTTCAAGAAATAATGGCCTATTATTTTACGTGATATGTAGTTTACTCAAATGACATTAATAGCTACTGTTTGAGTTTTTACCGAGTGTTTGGTCCTATGCTTTGCCCTAATTTGAAGACAACAATCCTGTGAGTAGGTTTTAACTCTCCTTTTACAAATGAAGAAACTCAGAGATTCTCTGTAACTTGCCCAGGGTTATCTCGCTGATAGATTCTGGGGATCCAGGTCTTTTCAACTCCAAGTTTCACCAAGTTAAACTTGCGTTGGCATAAGAATCACTGGAGACTTTGTTAAAATATAGGTTCTGGGCCTTCCCCAGACCTGCTAACTCCCTCACCAGGGAAGGGGCCCTGAAATCTGATGACTGGCATCATAAGGCAAGTTTAAGACATTATACTCTGTAGCTTCCTTTGGTTTAAGGTCCTGATTCTCAAGGCTTTCCAGTTGTAACCCTTAGAGGTATAGGCATTGATACTAAAAATAGTAAAGAATTAAATCAAGTACAGTTGACCCTTGAACAGCATGGGGGTTAGGGGCATTGACCTACTTGCAGTCAAAAATCTGCTTATAATTTTTGACTCTCCCAAAACTTAACCATGAATGGCCTACTGTTGACCAGAAACCTTACTGATAACAGTCCGTTAACACGTATTGTATATCTTAGGTGTGTTATATACCTTAGACTTACAATAAAGTAAGCTAGAGGAGAAAGTGTCCTTAGAAAATTATAAGAGAAAATATATTTACTATTTATTAAGTGGAAATGGCTCATCACAAAGGCCTTCATTCTCATTGCCTTCACACTGGGTAGGCTGCTGCTGCTGCTGTGAAGGAGGGATTGTCTTGCTGTCTTCGTGGTGGCAGAGGCACAAGAGAGGCAGGCACATCTGATGTAGCGTTTATGGAAAAAACCTGCATATAAGTGGACAGACCCATGTGATTCAAACCCGTGGTGTTCAAGGGTCTGCTGTATTCTAAAAACAAGGGGCCTGTATATTGGAGGATCTAGAGGGCACATCCAAATCTGGTTCATGTTGCTGGAAAAAGCCTGCCCTGTCTTCTGGAATTCACATCCCTGATCTCTGCCCTCTTCAGAATCACTACGTTAGGTACTACTAGGCTCTGCTATGAGTAGCATACAACCTTTGGGGCACCTCTAATTTTAAAGAGGACTTTGTAGGTTGGATGTGGTGATATACACCTGTAATCCCAGCACTTTGGAGGCCGAGGCAGGAGGATCGCTTGAGCCCAGAAATTCAAGACCAGTCTGGGCAACATAGTGAAACCCCATCTCTACAAAAAATTTTAAAAAATTAGCTAGATGTGGTGGTGTACCCCTTTAGTTCTAGCTACTTGGGAGGCTGAGGTGGGAAGATCACTTGAGCCCAGGAGGTTGAGGCTGCAGTGAGCCATGATTGTACCACTGTACTCTAGCCTGAGTGACAGAGCAAGACCCTGTCAAAAACAGGCAAAAAACAGACTGTGTGGCTGGGCAAGGTGGCTCATGCCTGTAATCCTAGCACTTTGGGAAGCTGAGGTGAGTGGATCCCTTGAGCTCAGGAGCTCCAGACCAACCAGGGCAACATGGAGAAACCCCATCTGTACAGAAATTGGCCAGGCATAATGGCATGCTCCTGTAGTCCTAGCTTCTTGGGAGGCTGACGTGGGAGGATGATTGAGCGTGGGAGGTCAAGACTGCAGTGAGCCAGAATCGCACTACTGCACTCCAACTGAGCGAAACCCTGTCTCAAAACAAAAATAAACAAGACTTTGCAATCATCAGTAACACTGCTATAAATAAAGTAATAATTCATTGTGTGCATACTTACTGTCTCCTTGGTACTGTCTTAAGGGTTTAGAGACATTATAGTCTTCATTTCTCCCAACAACTTCCAAGTGACTATTTTCAACGAATTTGTAGATAAGCAATAGGAAAGTAACTGATTTTTGGATAATAAACCTGCCCCTTATCTCTAGTCTGGTAAGACAGGGTTTATGGAAAAAGCTTGGATCCCTGTGTCAGTGGTTGCAAGCCCCAGAGCCCATAGGGCTAAGGCAGGTGATGGACGTGAGTGAGGCAGGCTGGGAGTTGCACAGTAGGTCCTTTCTCCCAGCTCATCAGGTGTTTTTATATGTTCTGGTCATAGTTTTATAATGATTTGTTTCATAGTGGCAACTGTTCTTTTTGTCATATTAAACATGTCTAATATTGTAGGAATTGTCTTGAAACGTGGCCATCTTGATCTTGTTTTACCACTTTTTAAAGTTTTTAAGCTCAAACTATGTATTGACATATATAAGTCCTAAATGCACAGCTTGATTTTTTTTTTTTTTTTTTTGAGTCTTGCTCTGTTGCCCAGGCTGGAGTGCAGTGGTGCAATCTCGGCTCACTGCAACCTCTGCCTCCCAGGTTCAAGCAATTCTCTTGCCTCAGCCCTCTGAGTAGCTGGGATTACAGGTGCGCACCACTATGCCCAGCTAATTTTTGTATTTTTAGTAGAGACAGGGTTTCACCATGTTGGTCAGGCTGGTCTCGAACTCCTGACCTCGCGATCCCCCTACATCAGCCTCCCAAAGTGCTGGGATTACAGGCATGAGTCACCATGCCCGACTGCTTAATAAATTTTCAAGTGTACACATCCATGTAAGCAGCAGCCAGGTCACAGGGCAGCATTACCAGCATGTCAAAACCACATCCCGCCCTTGAGTTCCCTTCCACCCAAGGGTAACCACTCACCTGACTTTTTTTTTTTTTTTTTTTGAGACAGGGTTACTCTGTTAATCTAGGCTGGAGTGCAGTGGTGCAGTCTTGGCTCATTGCAACCTCCGCCTCCCGGGTTCAAACGATTCTTGTGCCTCAGCCTCCCAAGTAGCTGTGACTGCAGGCATGCATCACCATGGCTGGCTAATTTTTGTATTTTTAGTAGAGACAGGGTTTCACTGCATTGGCCAGGCTGGTCTTGAACTCCTGGCTTCATGTGACCTGCCTGCCTTGGCCTCCCAAAGTGCTGAGACTAAAGATGTGAGCCTCCGTGCTTGGCCTCACTTGATTTCTGACACCACATTTAGTTTGTTTTTGAACTATATATTAAGTGGAGTCATACAGCATATACTCATGTGCCTGAGTTCTTGTGAATGGCATTATCTGTGAGATTGATCTCTATGAATATGCCACATTTTATCTACTGTTGATGGGAATTGCTGCTAGTTTGTTGATAGCCAGCTTGGGGCCTCAGAAATTATGCTACCATAAATGTTTTGTACATCTTTTGGAAAACGTGTCCACATTTTTCCTGAGTATTCACTTGGGAGTGGAATTGGTGGGTTATAAGGTATGTATAGATCAGCCTTGGTAGATACTGACAGTTTTCCAAGTGGTTGTACTGGTTTTCTCACTTTTGATAGTAACTCATGTATGTGGAATACAGTGTTTCACTTTCTTCTTTACCATAATGAGATGACATGATAGCAGAACTTGACCACAGCATGGGCGAGATGATAAAGACATATTGGGAAATACATGTTATGGCTGAGGTGAGGGTGGTAGCCACTGCCCCCGTTAGCTGGTTATTGCCCTGTAGGAATGTGGTCCCAGTGTTGTAAGGTCTTTAGATTTTTTTTTTTTATTAGGAATATGTATTTTTACGTGGACTCTTTCAGTTTCTTCTGCATTAGAAAAGCATCCAAGCTGGGCATGGTGGCACACGCCTGTACTTCCAGCTGCTGAGGGAACTGAGGCAGGAGGATCGCTTGAGCCCAGGTGTTTGAGACCACCCTGGGCAACATAGATTCTGTCTCGCTTGAAAACCACCATCCAAAACTTTGGCTTCAAACAACCACTATTTAGCTCACCATTTTGTAGGCTGGCAGCTTGGGCTGGGCATGGGTGAGCTCACTCATGTGTCCCAGGTTAGCTGCAGTCACCCAGACTGGTCTGCTTCTGGGGCTGGCTAATTGGCTGTGTGTGTGTGTATGTGAGGGGGAGAGAGAGAGGGAGAGAGAAGAGGCAGGGGGAGGGGGAGGGGGAGAGGGAGGGAGGGAGAGGTGTGTATCTGGGTTATGAGTCATCATACAGCAGCTTAGCCCCAAGCGGCCCTTCTCAGAGTTATGAGAACATCAAGAGGGCGAGCCCCAATGGCCAAGTGGAGTGGTGCTTTTGAAGTCTGCATAGGTCATGTTTGTTATTATCCTGTAGCCAAGTCCAGAGTCAGTGTGGATTTACCCAAGTTCTTGGATACAGAGAGACATGGGCAAATTTGGGGCCATCACTATGTCAATCTACCTCACAAACTCTTCCCATTTTTAATTGTTGGTAACTAAAAAATTAATAAAATTTTAGGTGCTAACATTGCAGGTTAAACCTGTCTGTGGGGTAGATCTGCCTTGGGTAACCATATTATTGTCTTTGCCTTGTGCCTTTCCAAGAATCCTTTCTTCATCCATGGGTGGCTCCTGAAAGGAAGAGTTCGCTCCATTTGGGACTCCCCAGAATCTCTAACTGAAGCTGATCCAGTTGACATGAATGGGAAATAAAATCCGGTATCACCATCTTACACTTTCTCCCTGCCCTGGTTTCTTCTCAACCTTTGGCACACTTTCATTAGTGCACCCGGTTGTATTTCTGGTGCAGTTTCCTCCACTTGAGAGTCTTCAGTATCTATCACCAGAGTGAGAACAACTAGTAAGTTAGCAATCAAGAGTGAAGTTACCTTTGGATGGGTAAGTGAGCAGTGCTGCCTTCGAGTGCCATCTGGCTGGGTACAGGCCAGAACCTCTGATGGGCAAGCAAAGCTGACATGAAAACGTAGGTCTCGGCCAGGCACAGTGGCTCACGCCTGTAATCCCAGTACTTCGGAAGGCCAGGGAGAGTGGATAACGAGGTCAGGAGATCAAGACCATCCTGGCCAACATGGTGAAACCCTGTCTCTACTAAAATACAAAAAACTAGCCGGGCGTGGTGGTGTGTTCTTGTAGTTCCAGCTAGTCGGGAGGCTGAGGCAGGAGAATTGCTTGAACCTGGAAAGTGGAGGTTGCAGTGAGCTGAGATCACGCCACTGCACTCCAGCCTGGCGACAGAGCAAGACGCCATCTCAAGAAAGAAAACACAGGACTTCTCCCAAGCCTCATCTTTTATGAAGCTTTTAATAATAGTGCCTAGCATCCATTTCTTTTTAGGTGATGAGTTGGGAATACCTAAATTGGCACTTGATTGGCCTCTTAGTATAAGTAACAAAAGAAATGACTCATCCATGGTCAGAATTTCAGAGGCAGTAGGCACTTTCTCTGCTGTTGTCTTCCCTTCTCTCTTCATAAACCCAGGCTTCTTGGAGATAATGGATATACTTGAGTACAATTGCAAGTGTGCTGCTTTCTTCAGTGGAGTGCTTGTGATACCCACTTGCTTGGGCCCCATTTTTATTTAGGTGGTGTATCAGGACTCTGGGCTGTAAGCAACAAGCACCCAACTCAAACTGACTTAAGCCAAACTGGAATCTGTTGATTGCTGTAACTCAAAATTACACGTGGTAGTGTTTGTTTTGGGTGCTTACCTAAGGTAAGTAGGAGTCGCCTTCTTTTAATCCTATTTTCCTTTTGTTGACCGTATTCACAGACAGCCCTCCTCTAGGGTTATGGCTACCAGCACCTCTAGTCTTACATTCTATCTGCTTAGCAACTCAGGGGAAAGAGAGCAACAAGTCATGAACCTAAATTCCCACTGGTGCAAACTGGGTCATGGGTCCACCTTTGAGCCAATCAGTGATTCAAATTGGCCAGACTTGTATTCATTGCCCATTCCTGAAGATAAAGGTGAGGTCAGCTCCGCCTAGTGCTGTTAGCAAGTATATAAGAAATGGTGTCTACACTCAGAGAGCTAAAATCTTTATAGAGATAAGTAACTGTCATGTAAAATGAAATAAATACAGGAGACTATAACAGGCAATATAAAGAGTGGGAGTGGGATGGTTTCCTAAAGAGAGGAAGTGGATGTTGGGCAGGAAAAACCAGCAATAACTGATACCCACTTAAGGTGGGTGTGTGATGCAGCACTAACTCTGAGAGTACAGTAGGCTCACCTTATCCACTGGGGATACACTTCAGGAACCCCAGTGGGTGCTTGAAAATGCACATAGTACTGAACCCTATATATGCCATGCTTTTTTTCCTATACACACAGACCAATGATAAAGTTTATAAATAAGGCACAGTAAGAGATTAACAGCAACAAAAAAAATAGAGCAATTACAACAATATACTATAATAAACGTGAATGTGGGATCTCATACTATTGTACTGTGAGTAATGCTGTGGAAAGCAAAACTAGATAAGGGGAGACGACTGTGTTTTCTGTTCATCCGACATATATTCATTGATCAGCTCGGTGTTGGAGAATCAGCAGTAAACAGAGTGGCTCCTTGTTCTCAGAGAGCCCTGAAGTCTTGTTTCTTTTAACTAAAAGCATGACATTAATGGAGTCAGGACAGCCTTGGCTATGGGCTGGGCTCTGTAGTCAGGTAGGCCTGAGTTTAGGTTCAGGCTCTGCTGCTATTAGTTTGCCTTGGACAGGTTAATTTACCCTGTCTTAGCTGTCAAATGATGATGTTATTACCTGTCTTATGAAGAGGCAATGAAATAAGGCGTGGAACTTACTTAGCACCGAGCCTGGAGTGCAGAAAGGGGCCAATACATTTAAGCTGGTGCTATTATAATTAGTACTCAGAAGAGTTTGCTATGCTATTTTACTTCTTTGCTGAAACTTACCACTGATAAGCCCTTAGCTTCCACCTCTTGTAAATCTCTGGAGGGCAGGATCTGTTGCCTTACCATTCTACCTCCACCTGCCTTACTAGTACAGTAGGGGCCCTGTCTACATTTGCTGAGTTGAAATAACATGGGTGAAATTATCTGCTTCCAACAGCAACTTTATAAAGAAGCTCTGTGATGGTTGGAACCCTTGGACATTCAAAGCATCTTTCCAGGTTAAGATACAGAGTTTTAGGGCTGCTATAAGTTTTTATACTGCTGGCAATATTTATCACTCTCCCTGTCAATATTTAACCTGTCAGATCCTGCATCTATGTTGCCAACAAGACAGATTTAATGGCTTAACTTTCTTCTGTTTTCAAGTTAAACACAAATAAGGAAGCTCCCTAATGTAAACACTTTTCTTCTGGCTAAGAAGCAGTGAGACAGCAAACCAAACCAAATGTGTATTCATGAAGTGACTTACCTGGAATAAGATCCTTTCCGCTTTCCTGTCCTTTGCCTGCCTTTTCAAGCTCAACTTGAGTTCCGTCTCCCGTGTTAATTCTTCCCTGATTTCTCCAGCCCAAATTTCTCCCTTTCCCCCAACTAAAAAGTTCTTATCTTCAGTGCCATTCAGTTTTTCACGTTATTCACGAGTTCGTAAATAGAAACAGGCCTCTACTTAAGAACGTTTTGAAATGAGGCCTGTGTATACTAGAACAACTGCGACTTATATCAGGTCTTTGCTGGAAGGATCTGCTGCGTGAAGCAGCTTGGGTTTCATTCATTCATCCCACAGATATTTATTAAGTGTCTTCTTAGTACCAGCCACTGTTCTAGGCACTGACAGTATAGCACCGAACAAGACAGAAAAAAGCCTGTGCTCTTGTATAACTTACATTCAGGGGAAGAGAGAGTTAGACAATGGACAAATAATTGTCAGGTAATAAATGTTCTGGGGAAAAAAGCAGAGTGGATGGAGTGTATCTGTCAGAGGAGGGGCTGTAATTTTCAATAGTGCTGTCCAACAAAGTCTTTCTGGGAAGGTCACATTTTGTGGAAAACTTAAAGGAGGTGAGGGAGTAAACATACAGAGATCGGGGGGAGGGGAGGGGATTCTAGGCCCAGAGGCAAGTGAAGGGTTATGTGGTGGCCAGGACCCACACTTAGTTCAATGCTCTGTTCCCTTGAAATTCTTAATCATTTTTGACCAAGAGGCCCCACAAATTCTGTAGCCAATCCTGATGGTGGGAATGTGCCTGCACTGTCTGGGACCCTTAACGTGAACATCTTTATGCTTTTCACAAACAAACCCACGCCCGCTGTGGTGCCCTTCTGGGGCCTGAAGCTTCTCCTCCTCCTGTCTTCTCTGTTTGCCATGTCCTAAAGCTCAGATCCCAGTTTAGACTAAAAGGGGGTTCAAAGCAGAGGCCCAGCCCATTTTGCTTCACACCACCCTCCTTCACCACCACACCCAGCCTCATGGGTTTTCCCCCAGCACTTGCTCTTTAGATTGGCGTCTTCTACCTTCTTTCCTTGCCAGAGTCCCCAGAGGAGTGACAATGCGTCTTGAAGCTGGAAAGCCTGTTCGCATAAAAAAAGGATAAATCAAATTCCATGGACATTTATTGTGCATGTACTGTGTGCAAGGCACTGAGCTAGTTAGATTCTGTAGTATTATAGTTCACTTATATCACCCACACTTGCAATCAACAAATATTTATTGGATACCTTTTGCTCTTCCTCATAGCTAGGCATGGGGATTAGGTTAAACATTAAGAGATAAATTGTTTTTTTGTGCACTGCTTGGGAGCTTAGCCGCTCTTTACAGCATTGTTTGTTAGGAGAAATGATTTCCAACTTCTATATAGTTGGCTTACTAATGAACTTTGGAGTACCTTGGGGGATGATTTATATTGCCTGTTATAGTCTCCTGTATTTATTTCATTTTACATGACAGTTACTTATCTCTATAAAGATTTTAGCTCTCTGAGTGTAGACACCATTTCTTATATACTTGCTAACAGCACCTCTCTCCCCCTAGCACCTGGTGTGGCCCTGAATTTAGATAGTATTTTGAACATAAATTATCTTACTTTAAAAATGTGTTGCTTTTGTGTGTCTGAAAATATCACGTGCTCACTGTAGAAATATTTAGGAAATTCAGAAGAATAGAAATAAGAAAATAAAAATCTTTAGTAATGTCATTGCTTAGAGGCTACCATTGTTAACATTTTGGTGTATTTCTGACATTTGTTTTTTGTTTTTTATTTGAGACAGGATCTCTCTCTTTTGCTTAGGCTGGAGTGCAGTGGTGCAATCATGGCTCACTGTAGCCTCGACCTCCTAAGCTCAAGCTGTCCTCCCACCTCAGCCTCCTGAGTAGCTGGGAGGTGCCACCACACCTGGCTAATTTGTTTTAATTTTTTCTAGAGAGGATGGCTCACTGTGTTACCTGGGCTGGTCTTGAACTCCTGGCCTCTAATGATCTGCCCACCTCAGTCACCCAAACCTTTAGGATTACAGATGTGAGCCACTGTGCCTGGCCTATTTCTGACTTTTTTTTCTCTTTGTGTGTATAAGAATATATATTTCAAGACCATTTGTGGATTATAAATGGATGCCTATTTATCTTGACTGCCTTTCAGACCTTCTCCCCCTGCCCCCACCACAACCAGCCAACCAGTTTTTTTCCTTCTCAGAGAAGACACAGGTGAAACTGAAACTTCTGTTTCTTCTGATTGAGATTGTGAGGGTCTACCCTGCTCAGCTTTTGCAATATGTGGAAAGTTGAGATAAACGCCTTTAGCGAACAGTCTCCTTTCAGTCATAGATTTAGTAGAAATGTTATTGCAGATCTCTTCTTTGAACTCAAGGTGCTTTTCTCAGTTTCCTAAACCACCATCCAGAGAGATCTTTCATGTTCTCTTTGCCCTGGAGATGTACATTGGGAACAAAAACCTTAAGTCAGTTTCTTCACTTTTGACTGCTTTGGCTCTTAGTAATTATCCCTTCTTCTATTAAACAAGAGAAGACAGATTAAATTTCTAACAGTAAGGCACAAAACCAATCCATTTACAGAATTAGTCTTACATTAGCACGTAGGAATACAAATCAGCCTCCCTGGGGATGGATCTCTTTGCAATTTCTCTCAGCGTTTTTGGAGTAAGTCCAGTAGACTTTGGGAAAATCTAGTATTCACTGACTTTAAGTTACCCAAGTAATATGACTCCTTTGCAGTTTTTTTCCCCCTTAATTAGGAAAGAGGGGATGGATAGATTTTTATATCTGCCTGTGATGTAGGGTTGTGTTCTCAACTTTTAATGTGCGTGAGGATCGCCCGAGAAAGAGGTACTTGAGGCCGGGTGTGGTGGCTCATGCCTATAATCCCAGCACTCCGGGAGGCCAAGGCGGGCGGATCACTTGAGGCCGGGAGTTCGAGACCAGCCTGGCCAACATGGCAAAACCCCGCCTCTACTAAAAACTACAAAAATTAGCTAGGTGTGGTGATACGTGCCTGTAATCTCAGCTACTTGGGAGGCTGAGACACAAGAATCACTTGAATCCAGAAAGCAGAGGTTTCAGTGAGCCAAGATTGTGTCACTGCACTCTAGCATGGGCAACAGAGTGAGAATCCGTCTCAAAAAAAAGAAAAAGAAAGCGGTGCGTTAGCTCTATCCCTGGAAATGCAGGGCAGTAGGTCTGGGTAGGGCCCTGGACATTTTTTTTTTTTTTTAATTCCACAGTTGATTTTGATGTGTAATACAGGACAGAAGTCCCCAGTAGTGTTACAGAATCGATATCTGAGCTATTGTCAAAGAACTAAAAGCAAGGTTGTATGTTATCAAACTGATACTTTTCCTAACATTGAAGGAATACTAATATTTTGAATTTATTGGTCTCCTATAGAATAAATTTGGCTAGTCTCTCACTGCTGGGAGCACTACTGCAAAATTATTTTCTCTAAACATTGTAGCCATGTTGATATTTTTATAGTTTGACCAAATTTCCCTCTATTCATATTTCCAATGTCTTTAATTCCTTTTCCTTCTTCTTGGAATATCTTTGTTTCCAAAATGCCAGGGTGTCCATTTTCATGTTTTTAAGTCAGTATAGAGTTGGGTTAATGTGGCCCATAACTTTTTGAATGGCTGTGTGCTTCGCAGTAGTCTAGGTAGAAGACTGATAGCAACCTTTATTTATTTTTTATAATTGATGCATTATAGTTGTACATATTTATGGGGCACAGTGTGATACATGTATACAATGTATATTGACCAAATCATGGAAATTAATATATCCATCATCTAAAACATTTATTATTTGTGTTGTAAACATTCAAAATTTGCTCTTCTAGCTATTCGAAAATATGCAATAAATTGTTGTGAATTATAGTCACCCTGTAGTGCCACAGAACACCCGAACTCATGACTCCTGTCTATCTGCACTTTTATATCCATTAACCAACCTCTGGCTGATAGCATCTTTTAGATAAGAAGATATTTCTCTGCACACTAGTAGCAAGTAGTATTTTTAACCTGTGGGAAGTACCCAATCAGAGTGCCTAAGACATTCTGCTGCTGCTACAGTAGTAGGATTTACGTGGTTACTAGGCCACAGCTTTTGTCCAGGATGTGGCTTCATATCCTTGTCAAATCATGCACACCTATAAATGAGGTCTGTTTTCAACCACAGGGCCAAGTATGCTTACAGCTCTGCCTCTTCTAAGGTGCTTCCCAAATGATATTTCCAATAATAACAAGCCCAAGTTGATGAATCAGTTACTTAACCTCGAATTTACTCTGGTTTGTTGGTTGGCTGGTGTAGTGATGTCACTCACTCACCTGCATTCTAGTATTCTCCTTGAGTAGGGGAGAGGGAAGTAGCTTACTTGGACTAATGTCTCTGGAGGTGTACACAAGAACCCTTGGGAATGTATTGAATACAGGACTATCATGGTTCATGTCTGTTGCTTTTCAAAAAATAGACTCTGAGATGGAGATTAGCATGTAGGTGGTTTAGCGGGTTTTCTGTTCAGAGAGGTCCTGAACTGAGCAAGGGGGCCAGGCCTTTGTATCCATCTATGGACTAGTCATTGGATACAGGCTGCCTTAGCGGGGTGGGAGGAGATGCAGCTTGGATGAGGCAGCTTGTTTGGCCAAAGGCATTGCCTAGGAACGGACTCAGCTATGATTCAACAGCAGGCAGCATTTTCATCTAGGGGAATGAGGGGGACCCGAAGGGGGCATCTGATCCACTGCAGTATCTATGACAAGGACCATTGATAGAATGTCTTGCTGGAATTATTCTAAGTGTGCAGCATGAAACTTGAGCATTTGGTCTCCTCACCTTGGGGCAGAGGGTCTACATATTTCTTAAGATGTGGACCTTCCATAGGTATATTGGTTTCTGTTTTTTGCCCTGCCATTTTCCAGTGGTTAGTCATGGAAGGTCATCTATATGAAAGTCCGGGACTTGATCTCTTTTGGAGTTTAGATCGTAATTTTGAGGGCACAGTTTTTTTGTTTTGTTTTGTTTGTTTTGTCTTAAGTTTGGCTATGTAAAGTCTTTTACAAAATTACAATTCAGTGGTTTGAAATAGTGGTTGCCCTTCAGAACTTTTAAATGATAAAGAACCATCATACTGCATGCATTAACAGTGAGACCAGCACGGGGTCTCGTTTTTATTCTTAATAGCATACCTATTTCATAGAGTGGTTTTATCTGTTTTGCAGATGAGGAAGCACAGATGCACTTAGCCTGGTTGTTTGTTGGTAAGGTAGCCAAACAGGTTATCAGTTTGAGTCTTTGCTCTGAACCTTCACGCTGGGTTGCATCCAAGAGATTATGGTGGTTGGGATCAAAAATAGTGGTGGCAGGGCCAGGGTGATGCCAAGGTACAGGCATTGTCTCCCATGATGAGGGTAGAGGCTAAGCCAACTGAGTAGGCAAAAGATGGAAGGCTCGGGCCGGGCACTGTGGCTCACACCTGTAATCCCAGCACTTTGGGAGGCTGAGGTGGGCAGACTGCCTGAGGTCAGGAGTTCAAGACGAGCCTGGCTGGCACGGTGAAACCCCATCTCTACTAAAATACAAAAATTAGCCAGGCGTGGTGGCAGGTGCCTGTAATCCCAGCTACTTGGGAGGCTGAAGCAGGAGGTTCGCTTGAACCCAGGAGGTTGCAGTGAGCTGAGATCATGCCATTGCACTCCAGCCTGGGCAACAGAGCAAGACCGTCTCAAAAAAATAAAAAACAAACAAACAAACAAACAAACTGGAAGCCTCCTGTTACCAGAAGTGTGACTTTTCTGCATCAGAATAGCTAAAAACAAAGATGATGATGTCCTGTGCCTCTTCAGAGTAGTGTCAAGTCCAGAAACCAGTTCATAGTTAGTCCTAAATGGGACCAATTGAAGAAAGCAATGCCTGGCAAGTCTCTAACAGCGAAAGGCTGAACGAGACTTCAGATTCAGTGAACACAGGCTTTTCTTTGGCTTTGTTTGTATGAGGAGATGTTTCTTTACCAAGTAGGTAAGGTAGTCCTCTCCACAAAGTCAAAATCTAAAAAAGAAAGCAGGAGAAGGACCACGATTGCAAAGGAAAATTTCATCTTGAATGCCGCTTTCCTTGGCAAACAGTGACTCCCTCCAGTGTTGATTTCAGGAGTCTCAAGTTGTATCTAGGCCGAGACAGAAAGCGATGCCTCTTTTTCTTGATGAGTGAAACTGATTAGTTGTGGGAGGGGACGGAGCCTGACATTAAACCAATGACTTTCCTTATTTTTTTAGGCACGCACCCCTGAGCCTTCTAATTACACTTGCAGATTTTTTTTTTCCTGTGTTTTTCTGTACGGCCAAAATTTCTCTTGATTTAACATTCTGTTCCTTCTCTTTGCCCACAGAGAGCTGTCAACTCTTACTCTTTTTTTCCTCCAGAGAACCCTTTTGGCCTTCATCCTTTGCACTGTTTTTACAGTTAAATACTGCATTTCCCTTTTATGCTCTGGGATATCTTTTAGTCCCGAGACCCCTAGATGAACAGAAATTTCATTCCAGAAAAAAATTTTTACCCTGAGTCTTGGTAGGGTCTAAATCAGTGCTTACACTCCCTTAAAAACAATGAGGTGATTTTTGTGTTGAGACAGCAGCCTTGCAGTATGTAAGACTGCTGCATTTGAGTGTCGAATTAACAATTTGCTTGCAAGCAGTAAGTCACTGATGTCAGCCAAAGCTTATTAAAAATGGATTTTATTAAGCGAATGCTATTGGGACAAAGAGTGCAGCTTTCCCTAGCTTTGCAGAAGCACATACCAAAGTGAGCTTTGGCAGGTGGATTGGGAACAGGCAGAGGGGTACATACATACATTTGGCTTTTTTTGTTTCACACTCATATTTCTTTGTGCTACCAGGATCGTCATGACAGCCTTATCTCTCAAGTAAAGCCCGTTACCTCATCTCTAATTGCTTATCCAAAGGCAGGCGAGCTCTGATTTCTCTGCATTAATAAATGACACCGAAGAAGAACTGCTTTGTTTGCACTGGCTCGCTCAGGTTAACAAGTGTAAGCCCCTGAGAGCATTGGGAAACCTTGCACTTCGCCAGTGGTCAAGGAGAGGTGGCGTTCACTGCGATCAAGAGCAGTGTTCTGCTTGTTTACTTTTTGCTCATGTTTGTGGCCCTGTTCTTTTCCCAGTGAAAACCCCTTAGTGACCTAAAGCAGCTTTTCTCTAGCTGTGGGTACCCACTCCCTTCCTGGTTGGGAGTTGTGGCGGTTGCCCTGGGAGGAGGGGTGGCCTCCCTGATTTCAAGGCTCATTTTCCTGGCTGCCTGCTGCTCACCTTTCCTTAGAGGTCAGTAGCCTCTCCACAGACCTTGGCACGGATTGCTGTGCCATATACCAGGCTGGAAGATAGCACCGCTGCTGCTCTGTGAAGCACAATGGGAAATGGTCATATGTGTTTCATAAGTGAATGTGAGGAGTGGAGGTGTGTAGGAGTCCAAGAATGGTGGATGGCTGGCAGGTTCTGGAAGAGTTCCATGACTGCCTGGTGAAACAGTGCGGATGCCTCCCTTCTGGGAAACAGCCTCAACTATCTTGTCACCACCTAAGGATATCTCTGGTCATTTAAAGGGCCTGTACATTTGAGTTATTTCCATATCTAAGAATTGTAAACTTATTTCCTTTCTTTTTGGTCCTCCACAGAATGAAATGAATGATGTGCCCTTCTTTGATACCCAACTGCCTTACGAATTGGCAATCAATATATTTCAGTATCTGGACAGGAAAGAACTAGGAAGATGTGCACAGGTAAGCTGTCGCCAACAGATGTTCAAGATTTCCCTAAATGAGTGATTAAAGTATAGGACTGTCCTGGGTAATAGAAATTTACTTACGGAATTATCAACTTTGCAGAATGAATGAATTGGCTGGCACGTTTGCTTGAAAGAAAGCCGCCTTGACCTTAAAGGATTACATTCCACATCACCACTCGGTGTGTATCTTTCTGTGACTCAAGAGCTGTCTTCTCCCTGCAGTCTGAGTTATGGCTGACCTGCGGCAATGTGCTGGTGGCTGACAACTTGGTGCTCAGCCTTTATGGAGCTTGCCCATGCTATTAATGTACTCACAGTTTTTAATGCAAAGCTGTGAGCCCTTAGTTAAATCAAGCCAGTTGTTAGGTTGGTGGCTGAGGGTTAGCCCGGGGACAGAACAGTGAAGTCATGTTTTAGGTGCATAGTCCAAATTACCCTTTAAACTTTAGGATCTCAATCAGTGACGTGCAAGGCAGGTGAGAACTGAGACCCACCAAAGGAATTGCAGATCAGTATCACCCATTTCATGTGTACTCTGGGTCATATGCCTGTGGAGTGGAATGGTGGGAGATATCATTCAGGCCAAACTGCATTGTGTATAGGAATCATGGGGGGGTCTTGATAAAATGCAGATACAAATTCAGGAGGTCTGGGGTGGGCCTGATAGTCTACTTTCTTTTTTTTTTTGAGACCGAGTCTTGCTCTGTTGCCCAGGCTGGAGTGCAGTGGCAGTCTTGGCTCACGTCTGTCCTCCCTCCCCATGGTTCAAGCAGTTCTCCTGCCTCAGCCCCCCGAGTAGCTGGGACTACAGGCACGTGCCACCACACCCAGCTAATTTTTGTATTTTTAGTAGCGATGGGGTTTCACTGGCCAGGCCGGTCTCAAACTCCTGATCTCAGGTGATCTGCCCGCCTTGGCCTCCCAAAGTGCCGGGATTACAGGCATGAGCCACCACGCCTGGCCCCATTGATAGTCTGCTTTCTAAGCAGGGGATCCCAGTGTGGCTTTGGCCACATTTTGAGATAGGCAAAGATTTATTTATGCCATTAAAATTGTTCTTTTGTCTCACCTGTTTGGCCAAGAGTGTGTGATTGATATTTTTTTTCTTTTTTTGAGACAGAGTCTTGCTCTGCCACCCAGGCTGGAATGCAGTGCCATGATCTCAGCTTCCTGCAACCTCTGCTTCCTGGGTTCAAGTAATTCTCCTGCCTCAGCCACCTGAGTAGCTGGGATTACAGGCGCATGCCACCATGCCCAGCTAATTTTTGTTTTTTTAGTAGAGATAGGGTCTTCTAATGTTGGCCAGGCTGGTCTCGAACTCCTAACCTCAAGTGACCTCCCCAACTCATCCTCCCAAAGTGTTAGGATTACAGGCTTGAGCCACTGTGCCTGGCCTGATTTTTCTTTTTTAAAGATTTCATTTTATTTTTTTAAATGGACAAATAAAGTTATATATGTTTATCAGGTATAACATGGTTTTTGAAACATCAATGCATTGTGGAATGGCTCAGTGGTGGTAACTAACATGTATTACCTCACATACTTATTTTCTGTGGTGAGAACACTTCAAATCTATTCTCTTAGTGATTTTCAAGTATACATCATTAACTGAAGTCGCTGTTGTACAGTGGAGCTCTGAACTTACTCCTTCCATCTAACTGAAGTTTGGGATTCTTTGCCGTCCTGCGCCGCCAGCCACTGGTAACCACCATTTTTCTCTCTACTTGTATAAGCTCAACTTTTTTAGATTCTGCATTTAAGTGAGATCATGCAACATTTGTCTTTCTGTGCCTGGCTTATTTCACTTACCATAATGCCCTCTAGGTTCAAACGTGTTGTTGTAAATGACAGGATTTTCTTCTTCTTTTTTTTTTTAAGACTGGATAGTATTCCTTCATGTATATATGCCACATTATCTTTATCCATTTATCTGTTGATTCTGTATCTTGGCTGTTGCAAATAACATTGTATTGAACCTGGGAGTACAGAGATCTCTTTGACTTACTGATTTCACTTCCTTTGGATGTATATCCAGCAACCAGAACTGCTGGATCATATGGTAGTTCTATTTTTAATATTCTAAGGAACCTCTGTTTCCTTAATGGTTATGTTAATTTACGTTCCCACTAACAGTGTGCAAGGGTTCCCTTCTCTCCACCTCTTCGCCAGTACTTGTTTTGTCTTTTTGGCAATAGCCATTCTAACCAGTGTCATTTTAATTTGCATTTCTCTGATGATTAGTGCTGTTGAGCATTTTTAAATATACCTATTGACCATCTGTATGTCTTCTTTTGAGAAATGTCTATTCATGTCCTTTGTTCCTTTTCAAATTGGATTGTTCGTCTTCTTGCTATTGAGTTGTTTGAGTTCCTTATGTAACATTTTGGATACTAACTGCTTATCAGATATATGGTTTGGAAATATTTTTTCTCATTTTGTAGGTTGTCTCTGTACTCTGCTGATTGTTTCCTTCGCTGTGCACTTTTTAGTTTGATGTAATTCCATTTGTTTGTTTTTGTTGCCTGTTCTTTTGGGGTCATATCCAAAAAATCATTATACTAGTGTCATGGAGTTTTCCCTCTAATTTTCTTTCTTATAGTTTTACAGTTGCAAGTTTTACATTTAAGACTTTAATCCATTTTGAATGTATTTATTTATTTTTATTGAGACACTCACGCCATTGCCCAAGCTGGCATGCAGTGGTGCAATCATAGCTCACTGTAGCCTTGAACTCTTGGGCTCACGTGATTCTCCCACCTCAACTTCCTGAGTGGCTGGGACTACAGGCTCATGCTAACATGCCCAGCTAACTTACAAATTTTTTGTAGGGACAGGGTCTTGCTTGTTTGCCGAGGCTAGTCTCAAACTCCTGGCTTCAAGTGAAAGTTAATTTCTTGATAATAGTGTGAGATGGGGGTCTAATTTCATTCTTCTGTATGTGGCTATCCAGTTTTCACAACACCATTTATTGAAGAGACTTTTTTCCCCCATTGTGTGTTCTTGGCACCTTCATTGAAAATCAATTGACTGTAAATGCACAGGCTTATTTCTGGGCTCTCAATTCTATTCTGTTGGTCTGTGTATCTGTTTTTAGGCCAGTGCCATGCTATTTACATTGCTATAGCTTTGTAGTATACTTTGAAATGAGGTATTGTGATGCCTCCAGCATTGTTCTTTTTGCTCAGGATTGCTTTGGCTATTTGCAATGTTTTGTGTTTTTATGAAAATTTTATCATTGTTTTTTCTATATCTGTTGAAAATGTCTTTGGAATTTTGATAGAGATTGCATTTCACTCACTTGGAGTAGTATGGACGTTTTGATGGGGTTCTTCTAATCCCTGAACATGAATATCTTTCTATTTATTTATATCTTCTTCCCTTTTCTCCTTAATGCTTTACAGTTTTCAGCATATTGGTCTTTACCTTCGTTGGTTGAATTTGTTCCTAAGTATTTATTTTTGGTGTGGCTATTGTGAATGGGATTATTTTCTTGACTTCATTTACAGATAGCTTGTTGCTGGTGTGTTCTACTGATTTTTGTATGTTGATTTTGTACCCTGCAACATCACCAAATTTGTTTATTAGTTTATTGGTGGAGTATTTAGGGTTTTCTATATTTATGTTCATATTGTCGGTAAACAGGGACAGTTTAACTTCATCCTTTCCTATTTGGATGCCTTTTATTTCTGTTACCTAATTGCTGTAACTAGGACTTCTAATACTATGTTGAATGCAGGTGGTCAGAGTGCACATCCTTGTCTTATTCCTGAAGAAAAGCTTTCAGCTTTTCACTGAGTATGAGGTTAGGTTTGGTTTTGTCACATACGACCTCTGTTGTGTTAAGGTACATTCCTTCTATACCTCATTTATTAAGAGTTTTTGTCATGAAAGGATCTCGAATTTTGTCAGATGCTTTTTCTGCAACTGACATGATTATATCGTTTTTCCCCTTCATTCTGTTAATGTATTACATTTATAGATTTCTATCGATTTCTCATAAGTTAAATGGGTGTATGATTGCTAACCATTTGGCTTTTGATGGACAACTATATTCTCTAGGAGATGCTGGAGTATCCATGCTCCATAACTGCCAAAAAAATTAGTTTGTTTAGTGCTTAGCATTTTCATCCCTGGATTCTATCATGCATTTTACACAGTTGTTTACAGCTTTAAGAGAAAGGGTTTGCAAAATTCAGTGGCAGGAAAACTGCAACTAAAATTGAAAGCACCACTGAGACTATGACGTGCAATATAGGAAGGCGGTTTGAGAGTGGTAAAAACTGTAGCCAAATTTGGACTCTAGAGCTTGCTATCTCTATGGCAGTTTTTTTCTTTTCTTTTCTTTTCTTTTTTTTGAGACGGAGTCTCGCTCTGTTGCCAGGCTGGAGTGCAATGGCACGATCTCGGCTCACTGCAACCTCTGCCTCCCAGGTTCAAGTGATTCTCCTGCCTCAGCCTCCTGAGTAGCTAGGACTACAGGCGTGTGCCACCACGCTCAGCTAATTTTTGTATTTTCAGTAGAGATGACGTTTCACCATGTCAGCCAGGATGGTCTCGAACTCTTATCTGGAGGTCCACCCGCCTCGGCCTCCCAAAGTGCTGGAATTACAGGCGTTAGCCAACGCGCCCAGCCATTCTACTCTTTCTTTATGAAGTCTTTTGCTTAATCATTTTCCTACTTGAATATGAATTGGAAAGGATTTTTAATGTTGTTGATTGTTGCAGTATTGCTTAAGTCGGGGCATTGGCAAATATTTTTTGATGCAGAATGTGTGTCTGGGAAATGATGGAAATTATTTAAAGACTCAAATTCACTTTAAAAATGTGCTGAAATGTAAACTGTGCTCAGAGCCTATCAGCTGCACTAAGCATGAGTACCTATATTGTTTTCGTTCCCCTTGGAAATTTGATTTGTTATATTCTAACTTTACACATTGGCCCTTCTCCCAAGAGTTGAAAACAAGAGTATAGCTACATGAGGCCAATTCCTGGATTTCAGCCTGATGCTGTTAGCCGAAGTCTTGGAACAGGGTCTAATAGCTAGCTGCTTTACACAAAGTCAGCATTAGATGATAAAATCTTCATTCTTGATAGCGAGCTGCTGTTTAAGAAATCATTTCTTTTAACATTGCTTTCTGCTCTCCTGCTTTGTAGAGGGCCATGTGGCTTTCACATCTGCTGCTGGTTTTCTCATCCAAAGAGTTTATCAGAGAAAGATAGGATCTAGTGGAAGAAGAGATCCCCTTTTGGTACAATGGGGCTGCATTACAGGGTAGATTGGTTATGCTGGTGAGATTATTCTGCAGGTGTGAACAGTTTAATTTGCAACACAGTAGTCCAATTGTCCACTAGAACTCTCCCCTCTATGGCCAGTTGGATTTGGCTTTTGGTTGTTGTTGTTAACCCAGTTTTTAGAGCACATGTATAAGAATAAAAAATATTCTTAAACAGAACCCCATTAGGGTGCAGTGACTAAGTTGGCTGTGATCTGTGAAGTCAAGATTTTTATGGCGCTCTTACATGAGCATGACAATAGGTGGCTAGTAGTTTGTAGAACTGGCTTTGTTTCATCCATCGTTGAAACCACAATGCAATAAAAATCAGTAGCATTTTCATTTGTTTCTTGGGGTGTTTTTATTTTGAAACAGGGAGGAAGTTCTTATGTAGAATGTCCTGCTGCTTTATGATTTTATTTTAGAGGGGCTTGCTTTTTTTCTCTCTCTCCATCTCTCTTTTAATCTAGGTGCCTTGGGAGTTTAGTGAAATTGGGCCAGTTATGTAGAATTGGCACCATGAACTAAATGTATGCCCTTGGAGAAAACCTGTTTGCTTAGATCTTTATGCCAAATTGGTAACTGACTAACAGTAAGAAACTCTGTTACTGGGAGGCCTTTGAAATTTAATTATCCCACAAACCATGCCGGAGACTGATTTTGCTTTGACTTTGTCTCCTTTCCACATCCCCTCCTCTTTTTCTGCTTCTGAAGCTTTGTGTTTTCAAAACTGAAGTCCCACTACATTAGTTTGTGATCCTTGTGTACTTCTGATGCTAAGGGCTCCAGCTCCTTCCTTTCAATAGTTGTCCCTCGGGGGACTTAATATCTCTGTGGGAGTGTTTCTTGCCAAAACATCTTGAAAATAGTGTGGCTTTTAGTAAGCAAAGTTATTTGTTGGACAGTTCATTGAACAGCTTTATAATCTTGCTATCTATAATTTTCTGTTCATCTTTTTTTGTGCCCACAGGACTCCTGGCATTTAAAGGATACTATTTTTTAGTGAATAACAATGACACAGTTGTTGATTTCAGATTTACAAATTGGTTTTTAGGAGAAAAATAAGTCTGCCATTATATTACAACATGAATAATTCTGAGGAGTGATGGCTTTTAGGTATTTATCAACATTCATTTTTTAAACTTTAAAAATTACTATAAATTCATAGGAAGTTGCAAAAAATAGTACAGAGAGTTCCTGTGTACCCTTCCCACAGTTTCCTCCATTGGTAATATTCCGCATAGCTACAGAATAGTAGCAAAACCCCAGGAAACTGACGTTGGCACAATTCACAAATCTTATTATGTCACTAGTTTTACATTCATTTATTTGTGAATCTGTGGAAGTTTATATGGATGTAGATTTGTGTGACCACCACTGTAGTCAACATATAGAGTATTCATTGCGAGAATCTCTTGTGCTACCCTTTCACAGCCTTTTATAGCACTCGAACCTCAATTCCACCCCCAGCTCCATCCCTAACCCCTGGCAAGCACTGCTCTGTTCTCCATCTCTGTAATTCTGTTTTCAGTTTTTTAATGTATATTTTAGTTCTATATATTTCCTAATATGTAATTTTAGGAATTTAGCTTCGTAAATAACGATGTCATGTTTTTCACGTAAAAGGGAGGAAAAATGTGCATAAACAAAGCAGTAAAGAAAAAGAGGGAAGACGCAGAGGTTAAAAACTTGAGATGTTTGATAATATTGGTGGGCAAGAAGTAGGCCACAGCAAAATAAGTAATTCTGGAACTAAAGACCAGTATATTAGATTATGGTATTTCAAGTTTCAAGGAAAATGTGATTTTATGTCCATGTAGAGAAACTAAAATCCAGGCGCTTATAGCTAAAGATCTATAATCTTAATGAAGTCTGTGAAAGTCAGGAATCCATAGCCAAGTGAGGCTGAATTGATTTTCCTGGCAGAAATGATTCTGCAGACCTGTGGTTGCTGGCAGGGTTCCCTTAGTTCTTTATTTTGACCCTTGCCATCAGACTTCTCTATCAGGAAGTTCTGTGGAAGGTTCCTTGTATGCTCAAGACCCAGATGCCCTCAGGAGTTCCTTTTAATTCATGTGATTATTGTGGCTGCCTCCTTTAAGCACAAATTTAGGGAAAGGCAAAATCACTCTAAAAAACAGATTGGGAGCTAGGTGAAACAAGAATGAACGTTGAACTAAGCAGTGGGTACTTTGGAGTTCTTTATACTGTTCATTTTACTTTTGTGTGTTTGAACTTTTCCACAATTAATTTAATAGAAAAGAAAAAGCAGAAAGCAAAATAATACATATGAATAAGAAAGAGCCTATGGAGGGCAGCACATGCCAGGAGCTGGGCTGTTTTTATGACCTTTGAGAATAAAAGCAATCTAATTTTTAAAAAATAGTTGGACTTGCTCTTTTATCTCATTCAGTTATTTATACAGGGCTGACTGTATGCCAGGTGCTGTTCTGTATAGTGAATACAGCTGAGAGCAAAACATAAAAAACCTGCTTCTCAGAGAGCTTCCATTGTATGCAGTAAACACATGATTACATAGAGTTATCAGATGCCAGTGAGTGCTATGGAGAAGAACAAGACAGTAGAGATGATATGGGGGTTGCACTTCTGAGTGGCCAGGGAAGACTTCCCAGAGAAGGTGACCTTTGAGCAAAGACCTGAAGGCGGGGTGAAGGATGCTGTGCAGGTCTCTGGCAGAGGTGGCTAGCAAGGGCGAAGGACTTGAGGCAGGCACAGCTAAAGCTCATCTGAGGCCAAGTGCAGCTGTTGCGTTTGAGGAACAGCAGAAAGGTCAAAGTGGGTGGTTGTGGTATGCTGAATAATGGCCCTCCCAAATATGTTCACGTCGTAAAATCCCTGAATCCCGTGAGTATGTTAACCTTCCATGATAAAAGGCCCTTTGTAGTTGTGATTAGGTTAAGGATTTAGAGATGGGGTGATTTTCTTGGATTATCCAGGTGGGTCAGGTGCATTACAATCCTCCTTGTAATAGGGAACAGGATGTCAGGGAGGAGAGGAAATGCTGTGTTGCTGGGCTTGAAGTGGAGGAAAGGGCCACAAGCTAAGGAATGTAGGTAGCTTGAAGCTGGAAAAGGTAAGAAAACAGTTTTCTTTCTGAAGCCTCCGGAAGGAATGCAGCCTGCCCACACCTTGATTTTACACTTCTGGTCTCCAGAACTATAAGAGAATAAATCTGTGTTGTTTTAAGCAGCTAAGTTTGTAGTTGTTTGTTAGCGCAGTCATAGGAAACTGATGTGGGGGTGCAGGGAGCAGAAGGGAGTACGAGGAGGAGAGGGCTCAGGATGTGGAAAGCGTTTAATCCATTAAAAAAAACTCGAAGTTTTATTGTGAATGAGATGGGAAGCTTTTGGAGTGCTTTGAGCAGAGGGGTGACAAGGGCTGCCCTACGTTTAAAAAGAGACCATTTGGGCTGCTGTGTGGAGAATCAGTTGTTGGGGGACAAGGACAGCAGCAGGGAGACCAGTTATGAGGCTAGAGAAGTCATCCAGAGAAGAGGCTGTGGTGGCTTGGGCCAGGATGGCACCAGCAGAAGTGGTCAGAGTCAGGACTGCTGATGGGCTGGATGTGGGGAGAGAAGGAAAAGAGCCAACAAGGACTCCAGGGTGTTTGCTCTGAGCAACTGGAGGAATGAGGTCACCGTTTACTGACAAGAACAGACCGTGGAAGGAGCATGTGTAGGGGAAGATTAGTCATTGGTTGTGAGGCTGAGGATGAGCTCTTTGTTGAGCTCTGGGCCGAAGATGAAAATTTGGAAGCTGTCAGTCCACACTGATGGTATTTAAGGCCAGGAGACAAATGAGAACATGAAGGAAGTGAGTGTAAATAGAGGAGGGGTTCAGGGATGGAGCCCTGGTGCACCTCAAGGATTAGAGGCCGTGGACATGAGCAGGGCCAGCACAGAGGACCGGAAGGAGTTAGTTCCCTGCCAGGCAGGAAGAAAAGCCGGGTGTGTAGTTCCCTGGAACCATGGGATAAACGTTTTCCAGGAGGAAAAAGTGATTAGAGGTATTAAGCACTGCTGTTCATCAAGTAAGAGGAGGACTGAGCAATGACCATTGGGTTTTGCAAGTTGGAGGTCACCGGTGACCTTGACCAGAGTCAGTGGGTGTTAGGGGCAAAAGCTAGTGGGCTCACGAGCAAGTGCAGAGAGAGGAAATTGAGATAGTGAGTACATAGAGAGCTGTCTCTATGTGGTGTGTCCTCCCAGAGTAGACTTGGTGTGTGAACCTGTGAAGGGAACAATGACACATTCCCCCTGTGAGCCTCACTGGTAACCCTAATCCAGGCATAGCTAATAAAGCTAATTTTTGAGCCAAGAGCTTTTTTTTTTTTTTTTTTTTTTTTAAATGCTGTGATTCACAGTGGTGCTATAAAGCAAAATGCTGGAGACACTTTTATTAGCAAGTCCTTGCAGCTGAGGCTCACTCAGTGGGGCTTTACTGAGCAAGGCCATTCCAACTCTGGTGTATTAAAGAAAGACCATTAGGCCTCTGGAAAATTCAGGCTTGTAAACTTGCTAGATTTCATAAAACTTAAGAAATCAAAACAATTAACAAGGTTTCCTTTTGGTGGGACCCTTTAACATTTGCTTGTGAAAGTTTAACTAGGTCTTTTTCTTGTTGATTTTGTTTCCTTCAGAATTAAAAGACATTTTTAAAACCTGTCACCCTCCCTTTATAGTTTGCTAAAGAAATTGTTGATGCATTTCTGTTTTTAAGACCTAATTGTGGATATAATCCTGATCCCTTTTTAGAAGTAATTCTCACCTCTACCTATTGTAAGTCCCTCAAAGAGATTTTTTTTTTTAAAGAATGAAAGAGAGAAAGAAAGAGGAAGAGATTTTAGAAAAAGAGAGAAAAGGAGAAAGAAACAGCAAAAGAAAGAAAAAAATGAAAGAAAGAAAGAAGAAGAGATTTTAGAAAAAGAGAAAAGGAGAGAGAAACAGCAAAAGAAAGAAAGAAAAAAAAAGAATGAAAGAGAGCAAGAAAGAGGAAGAGAAAGAGGGAGAGAGAATGGGATTCTTGTTTTATTGCCCAGGCTAGAATACAGTCTAAAAATGGGTATTAAAAACCTCTTTTATGCCAATAATTGTGCTTAACAATGGAGACAGGAAGGAATAGGGGATGAAAATAACAAGTAAGCAGCCAACCAATATTTTATTTAAACCTGTGAAATGCTATG